>JAOTQE010067174.1:0-17540 GCA_025631205.1 Nesometra sesokonis
ACTCGGTTTAACTTTGACGATCCAAATCGTCAAACTTTTTTTAACGTCGAAAGTGACCCCTTTTCCTGTCGATCGTTATAAAAATCGTCATTTTTCAAAATTAACGATCGAAAACGCCGTTTCAAATTGTCGTTTTTTGGAATAACGATCGACAGGAAAACAGGCTTTAATAACTACATAGTTGAATAGTTTATTATATACTGTAAATCAGTGGCAAATCTCTGAAACATTTTTCGAAAATTGTATTTTTTACTCCGACGTTAAGATATTTAGCATCTATCTGGTGAATCGATTAACGTAAGCGTTTTTTGTGTCTCTAAAATCGGAGCTATTTGGGCTTACGAGAATGAACCTGTTTTTGTACGATATTTCAGAACATACTGAATCCATGTTATTCAACATCATTAACCTGGCAACTACCAACAACACTATCAAAAGCAATGCTGGAGGAGACACCAGCGTTTCATCAGAACCTGGTCATCATCTAAACGAGGTGAATGAGGAAGAAGACATCAGGCATAACCATTACAATATGATCAACTTTAGAGTGTCGCTTAACTTTATTAAAAATGGAACAATGCTCTAACATTTGTTCATTATGGCAACATAAAATACTGTACAATATTTGGAAAAAGCCTGTAGACATTCAGACCATCTAAGTAAAAGTAAAAATGCATTTTTTAATTAAAAAATAATGTATTCTCTAGAACTTCGGGATATGTTAAACCTGAAGACATACTGTAAATAGATTCACATACATTTATCAATGCTTTTAAATTTACATCCAATTACTTATTAATACAATATATAAAGATAAGTGCAGTTTTAATGTTATCAATAAACAAAAAATGGGATGGGATTAAATATGTTAACTTTGATAAATGTACTTAAATTTATTTACATATATAATAATATAAATAAATTCATATATTATATTTAGGTAGGCCTATATTTATATCCCATTATTTATCACTATAATATAAAACTGTACACTTACAAAAAAAAACATGTTTCTTTACAGTGGAAGTAATTGTTAATAAAGTTCTGTATAGTTCCATGTACACGTACAGAAAATGTTCAAATACAAAATGCTTCTGCGTAACTTATTGACAGCTACTTTCACTTTACAATACAATACAAAAAAGAGAGAAAAACATCTTTATTTCCAGCAATCACATATTAAATATAATACAATACAATACAATAATACAATACAATACAATAAAAACTTCATTTGCAATTTGTACAATATTTACAAATTGAAGTTTAACATTAAAATATAAAAAGAGAAGTCTCCCTGAATGGATCGTCAGATATAAAAAAGTACACAGTACAAAAATACATGATATATAAATATATAAATAAAAAGTTAATTAAATATACAATACTATAAGTACATCTTCTAAAAAAAGCAGGAAAGGGAGGAAACCGAAGTTTAAAACTTATTTATGTTTCCCCAAGAATGACAAATGTATTATTTGCATTTTTTTTCTTTGGCACAAGGCTGGAAAACAAACAAATAAACAAAATAGATATACATACGATGGAGAGAATTGTTCTAAACCTAAGAGAAATATTTATCCTTATATCTTCTTTTAAACTGATAAAGGTTGTTTTACATTCTTTTTATATCATTGTCAAGTGTATTCCAAAGTTTAATACCAACTGCTGAGATACATTGCATTTTTTAGTGGTTCTACAGGGTTTAATTTAAAATCTTTTCTATGTCTGGACATTAACCCTACAGGAACATGTGTCTATAAATTAACAAGAGAACTTTTGTGCATGTACAGAAAATAGTTTCAAATACAGAATCTGTTATCATACAGAACCTTTCTGTGCAACTCTTATGTATCTACATATTCTCCAGAATTCCAGGATATGTTAAACCTGAAAACACACTGTCCATTATTGCTTAATCATAATCTGTAAATAAATTCACATACATTTATCAAGGCTATTAAATTTACATCCAATTATTTTACAATATATAAAGGTAAGTGTAGTTTAAATGCTATCAATAAATAATGGGATGTAACCTTGATAAATGTACTGTAAATTATTTATTTACATATATAACAATACATATAAACAAATTCACATATTATATTTATATATATTTAAATCCAATTATTTATCAATATATTGTAATATAAAACTGTACACTTTAAAAACTATGTTCCCTTACAGTGTAAGCAATTGTTAATAAAGTTCTGTGTATGTCCATGTACACGTACAGAAAAGTAAGAAAGTATAGCATACTCCAAGCAATGAGATACATGCCATTGTGACAGGATTCATTATTTCAACATAAATTATGTCATCATTAGGAATCATAATTTATGTGAAAATATTAAATCCTGTCATGATGGCATGTATCTCATTGCTTGGAGTATGCATTAATATACTTACTTGAAATTGATTAGTGGACCTTTTGGATTACGTACAGAAAATGCTCAAATAGAGTACACACCTTTTCTGCTACAGAATGCTTCTGTGCAACTTATTATCAGTTACTTCAACTTTAACCCTACATAAACATACATTTAAAAGAAAAATGTTGTGCATGTATAGAAAATACTTTTCAAAGAACCTGTTATCAAGAACCTTTCTGTGCAACTCTATTTACAATTCCTTTTGCTGTAACCCTACAGTCGAATGTGTCTGTAAACTTACAACAACAAATTTGTGTATATACAGGAAAGATGTTCATATACAGAATTTGTTCTCCTACAGAACCCTTCTGTACAAATACAACGGCAGTGACTCCCACTGTAACCCTACAGTAAGATATGACTGTAGTACAAGAGTAATTTTGTGTATTGCCATGCAGTTTTAATATTCAACAACACACTGTCTGTAAAATCATTCATCCTTGTTCGGTAAAATTGTATCTCCACAGCAGAATATGAATAGGTTATATAGTTGACCTTGGTGGAAAAATGCACTGAAGTACACTAAACAAACAATAAAACAAAATAAAGCCTGTTAGCCCAACTAACCCCAAAAATGTGAGGTGAAAGGTCAAATTAGTTTTTTATAACTTACAATTTTCTATATTGGAGGTTGGAAGTAAAATGTCAAAATTGATTATATATGTTATAAATATTAGCACATAGTAAGCTGTTCAGATGGGTTTCCAATACAATATGTTGATGCATATCGTCGCACGTCCCACGAACTGGCGAATCGTGATTTTGGCGCCAATTATTTTGTTTGATACTTTAAAACTACATTTGAAGCCAGCTTGTTAATACATCCAAGGTCCACGCTGTAATTCCAAAGTCTGTACAATAAAACATCTACTAGTATCCTGTCACACATTCACAGAAGACGACAGAAAAAACATAAGGTCAAAATATTATGATATGGGTAAACTACAGTTACAAAAAGAGAGTGGTTGTCGAAATACATATTAAACCAAGAAGACAATAATCACCAGAAAACGAGAACGAGAAACCAAGTAGAAAAAATTAACAACCCAGTACTTCTTGCCGGACAAAGCAGTAGAGAGAGAGTTTTGGTTTGCAGAATAATGTTTCTGAACACAATTGGCATATCAGAGAGGCAAGTTCGAACAGTGATTGCCAAACGGCAGGGTCATGGCGTCCTTGACATCGATCATCGAGGCGGCATGATCATCGAGGCGGCCGACAATATAAAGAGTGAGATGATAAAATGAGAGAAGGGATACGAAATAATATAAATAGATTTCCGAAAGTTGAGTCACATTACTGCGGAAAGAATACACGATACAAATATCTTTCATCTGATTTGAGTTCTGAAAAGACAATCCACATTGCCAGGCGTCAAGATCATCGTACACTAGGGTTTTTAATTCTATGAGGCTGAAATTCTACAGACCAAAAAAAGACCTATGTGGTCTGTGTGACTCATTCAACCATGGATCCGCTGACGAGCACAGCAAGACACAGGATGAGTATCTCAAGCACACAGCTGAAAATGAAAAAAGTGCAGGAGATCAAGGCCAACTTAAAAACAAAGGCAATAAATGTAACCAAATTAAAGCTGTGAAATTATTATAAGAGGCGTCTATCTTGCTTTAATTTTACCATTTTTTAACTCTCTGATATAGAAGGGCACTTCTATCTATTTCACGAAGGCAGCACAAGACGAGGTCCTAACGAAATCGCAACCTACGTTCACAAATACCTTAAATTAGTAGACAACTGTGGAAAAGAGGAAGTTGCCCTGTTCTGTGACAGAAGACCTGGCCAAAATAATAACACGATTCTACCTGCAATGCTTCTAACCTTTGTAAAAAAGTCAATACAACGAGTAACTCCATACTTTTTTCGAGACAAATCAAGGACAGAGTGAAGGAGATTCAATGCATGTGATGATTGAAGAAGCCCTTAAACAAGCAAGAGAGATTTTCACACCATCTGAACTCTCCTTGGCGACTTCAATTGCTAGATTTAATCCCCGTTCTTATATAATGAACTTAATTCCAGTTGACGAAATCGTCAACTGGAAGAAGGTATCACAGGACATGCGAGTCATTCGTACAAGAATGATTACGGAGGGAAATGCCATAGACTGGACTGCGTTCATGGCAGTCCAAGTTAATAAGTGTGAATCAGATGTCATTAAGGTGAAGTACTCTCTCTTCTACGAACACTTTCAAGACATTAAGGTGTGCACGGGGAGGCACGTAGTTATGATACCTGAATCCGAACAGGCATATGGTGCAGGGATGCAATTATGCAGGGCGGAGGTGGGCGGGGCCGCCCACCCAAGAAATGTTCCACCCACCCTAAAGCTTATTTTAAGGCCTTCCACCCAGCCTAATTTTAACCTGACACCCACCCTAAGCCTCTGAAAAAGGTAAAAATACTGTTTTTAGTCATCAAGCCACCCACCCTTACATTGTTGGTTGTCCACTCTTAGATTTCTCTACCTACATCCCTGATGGTGTACATGATGAACCAAAATTATCTAGTGAAAAATTCAAAGATTTAAGCGAATTGTGTTTAGGGCCAACCCCAGTGATTCTTGCACCTGAGCACAAGCACTTTTACCTTAATCTGAATCACTAATTAATACCGGTACTGTATCAATGAATCAATTCTAGAAATAAACTATACCCCACAACAATTTTAACTGATAAAAAATTATAAATTTTGTTGAAAATTAATCTATTAATTAAAAAAAATCTATTAATTGGGTGTTAAAAAAATTAATTAAAAATTAATCTATTAATTGGGTGTTATTTGTATAAATTTATCTAGTACTTCAACGACTTCAGTGGATTGTGTGGTTGGATTGGCGTTTGATTTAAACAATAGGTAATTAATTGACTGTCGTGTGCTTAAATTAATACCAATTGTAAATAGAACATAAATGAAATAAAAACAAATTGCAAAGGTGAAAGACTTAAGTACAACAGTTACTTGCAAAAATACGTTGTTGATCATCATACAATTTAAGAACTTTATTTATTAAAAGTTTACAGAATTTTATAAACTGACCGTGACGATTTTGAGTATTTGTATAATAATATTAAACAGCAAAATGTAACACCAAAATAATGCTTAGTGATTGGATGTTTGGTGTGTGATTATAATAGATAATTAATGTCATTTTATGCCACTGAAACTGTGTGCTAATAAAATTTGTAAATAGAATATAAACGAAACACAATATAAGTTAATAATATTGAATGTTATTGAAAAAAAAATATTGTTGATCATATACAATTTAAATTTATAATTCGAAATATCTAAAGTACTGTATCTTAAAACCGACCGTGAGGATTTCAATGAAAAAATGTTGAAATAATACGGGTTGGCCTGATGACATCTGTTTTTTGAGAACGGGTGATTAAATTTTACATTTTGCAATCAAGATCAGTTAATGCTATTTAAACATTTATTTTCATTATTCTAGGCAAAAGAGAATGTAGGCTACATTTTGCATTGTCTACAAATTAATGCACGTATGCTTGTGTCTCGTGAAGTGTTTCATTAAATTTGTTGGATTAATATTCTGAATTGGTTGTTCATTGTTGTTTAAGTTGTAAACTTCGACTAAATCTTATGATTATAATAATGTATTGATAATATAGGTCATAACACAAAATTCAATTACAATACCAATACCGTACTAAAATTTGGGGGATCTCCTATTCATTATAACACAATCGTGACTAATAACGAGGGTTTGTTAGGAATCGCGTACGATTATTTTTCACACGAAATGACAAATAAGTGCCGAATAGGGTATTTCTACTTAGTGGAAAGAAAATCATATTCACAAGAAGTGAATGCCAAGTTTAGCTAATTACTCGGTAATTAAAAAAAGAAATTTGTCACGGATTACTCGTTCTGAAGTTCGCAAGGCCCTTGATAACTCAACTGGCATCATTCAGCTTAATGAGCAAAACACAGCAAATATATTTTCATCCCAACTCCTTCCAGAACTTGATACTAAAGAAATTATTGATACCCAACAAAATGACAATGTCCTATGAAGGGTGATAAACATTTTATCCACTGGTAAGAAGCCTGGTAGAAGGAAAGCCAAACAGGAAAGTGTAATGGTACAGAAGATGAGTAGCAGATGGAATCACCTAGTCATTACCTCACTTACGCACTTCTTTGCGCAAGTCAGGCCGGTAACATCGATCCTCTAGCAAGGTCAATGTACGTTCAAAACCTAAATGTCCCATGTTGTCATGTGCAATCCGTACCAACCTATTGCGATATTGTCAAGGAAGGATGAGTTTTGGAATTTGACCAGTTTGTCGATACATTAAAAGTTGATCAACTTTTAATGTATTGACAAGCTGGTCAACTGTTACTGGCCTGACTTCTGCAAAGAGAGTGCGCAAGTACATCACTAGTTGTAAAATATGCACTTTAAGAAAAACAAAGGATCCAAACGCACAGGCACCCCTCCATAATATTTCATCATCTCGCCCACTAGAACTTCTCTCATTGGATTTCCTTAGCCTGGAGGCATCTTCGGGAGGTATTGAGAACATTCTTGTTGTCACAGATCTTTTCACACGTTATGCCCAAGCTTATTCTACCAGGGATCAGACAGCGGCTACTGTGGCCCAGACATTATGGAAAAACTTTATAATAAATTATAGGTTACCCGAGGAAATTCACAGTAACCAGGGAAGGTGCTTTGAAGCCGATATCATTCAAGAACTGTGCAGCCTTCTCAACATCAAGAAGAGCAGAACCACACCCTACCACCCTCAGGGAAATGGTATGACTGAGCGCTTTAACTCTACACTGCGAAATATGCTAGGAACACTTCAGTCCCATCAAAAGCCTCGATGACAAGAACATGTTGAAGCGATGGCACATGCCTATAATTGCACCAAACATTCCTCAACTGGATTCTCCCCATTTTACATGATGTTTATGCGTGAACCTAGAGTGCGGCAGATTTAGTGTTTCAACTGGAAACCAACTCTGAGGAACAAGAAGATACAACTGCTG
The DNA here is from genome assembly GCA_025631205.1 of Nesometra sesokonis. Classification (NCBI taxonomy): domain Eukaryota; kingdom Metazoa; phylum Echinodermata; class Crinoidea; order Comatulida; family Antedonidae; genus Nesometra; species Nesometra sesokonis. The sequence continues at coordinate 7,476 of JAOTQE010067174.1, forward strand.
CTGTCTATGTTGATCACCTCAAACAACAGCTCCGAGAAGCCTATGACTTAGCAGGCACTGTTGGAAATGCAGCTAGAAATAAACAAAGAAATACATATGACAAGAAGTCTTGTGGCGTTGAATTAGACAATGGTGATATTGCTTTGGTGGCAAATAAATCTTTGCGTGGTCGTTATAAACATAAATATAGATGGGAAGAAACTCCTTATGTTATCGTTAGTCACATCCCAGGTCAGCCAACGTTTACTGTACGCCGAGAGGGAGATGGACGTGAAAGAACTGTACACAGAAATTTGTTGACACCTTGTACTTTTGCTTTCAATGTCATTAAGACACCGAAGATGAGTCGCCAATCTCGGAGGATGGATCTGACGATATGATAAGTAAAACAGACGACTTAATACCCCCTCCAAAACAGTTCCAAACACCACCCCAGCAACCTGCTACTCAGCCAGATTTGGGTATGGGTAGCCATTGCAGTACAAATCATCCTAAAAGGGGCAGATTCCCACCTAACAGATATGGAGAATGGACCTGTATTTAAGAGTATTAAGTGTTAATATCGGTACAAATTATGTATGTTTATCAAATTGGTGGGGTAACAATTTATTTTAAGCAGAGGTGGATGTAGTGGCATGTACTGCATATAAAATCCAGTGGTGGATGTGAGGGTATAATTAGTATAGTCCACCACTATCATTGTATAAATTCCTAAAAAATATAGTGCCGTATACTTTTATAATTTTACAATAACTTATTTTTTATTTGACTGAATTTGGTACAATTTTTATTATAATTAATTATTAATCAATCGAGTCCCATTGTTGTAACGTATTTATGAGGTTTAACAATTGTATTAGATCGGTTTTTGCCAAGCGGATTAAGTTCTCCTGCAAGTAGCGTTGGAAAATTTTAACGCTTGGGTCAACGTTCTCTTTCCTTGGACTGCTTGCATTGTTAAGACGTGTCATCCATTCTTACAATTGTTTTTACAATTCAAGCCATTATTCTCTAGGGTTTGCCTTTGTCGAGAGCATCGTCAATAACTTAGATGTAAACAGTATTTGATCCTGTCTTGCTGTAGTGTTGTGTTGGTTTTACGCTTGCCATTTTTTAATGAATAAATTCTATTGGGATTTAACTTGGAAATTTGTTGGTTGCCAGGTTGATTATTGCTCTCCCACTTGCTGTTCAAACACCAACGGACGCATTCCGAATGATACACTGACAACAAAGTTAAGGATCGAAAGATGTGCTCAGTGGAAACATTTAAGTTAAGAATAAAAATCTTGGACATAAATGATTACCAAATGTTAGTTGAATTATAATGTAGTAATAATTATGGAATCTCAATCAGGAAATATGATGGAAGTTGGGGGACCACAAAATATGTCCAAGTTTAATGCTTCAAGATCAAAATCAGAGCCAAAATCCATATACAAGATATACAGACAAATGCTAGATATTGGAGAGGAAAATTTCTCATATTCAATCAAACTTTGAGGAGAAAAAGGTACAACAAAAAATTCAAATTCATATAAAAACAAGGCTGTCAGAATTTGGTATGCTAACAAGGATCATCATGTTTGCTACCAAGATTAAAACATGCCATAATGAAATTGCAGATAGAGGTTTCCACACAGCAAACTGTATAATTGGCAATGAATACATCCAATTCGACTCTAGACATCCTAAAGAACATCAGACCACATCATGCATTTCATATAACATTATAACCATCACTTTTAAGAATAGCAAGTGTGAGAAATAATAGTCTTGGGATTGTTGTAAAAGGATGATGAATTATCATATAGGAGGAATAGGAACCTCAATCAGGAAATGTGAGAGTCGGAAGACCACAAAATATAAGTTAAACGCTTTTGATTAGATTTGCAACTGGCTGCAAACAAAATCAGAACTAAAATCCATATAAAAGACACACAGACAAATGCTGTATATTGGAGGAGAAAATTTCTCAAAACGAAGCATTTGAAAAGACAGCTAATAAGTGGAAGTACTGTATGACAAAAATATCGGATTTATATCAAAACATGGCTTTAAAGATGTGGTATGTTTATAAAATATCCAATGAGTTTATTAATGATGCATTTTATAACAGAAAAAAAGCTTTAAAGAGGAAAAAGTAAGGATCATCATGTCTGCTGCTCAGGATAAAACATTTCATAATGGAATTGCAGGTTGACATGACGAGCTTCTCAACAGGATGCAATATTGCAATTGTGAACAAGGGAAAAATGAACTGTTCACGATACAAGTCACTACTTTCTCCAATACCTTTTGCCGTCGGCTGTACACACACTAACGAACATCGAGTGCAGAGAATTTGTTCCAAAGGTATCTTTTTATATTTTGAGTGGTAATGTTTTGGCGAGTTCTATGCAAGGAAGTAAACCTGTGGAGTGTAAGGTTATGAAGTAGTAGAAAGTGGAGTTCTTGGTGTGATGGTGGCTAATCCTGAAGCTCAACCCGTAACATTGATGAGAGATCATGTCGTAGGCGAAGCGTCAGCAGTTACAGAGAAATAAGAAGCTGAGTTGGTAGAAGTAAGCGTATCTTATAGGTTAGAGTTGGAGAAACTTCTGGAAGTGAACCACTAGATGTTCAGCAAAATACAGCTCAACAGGCAACACAAGAATATGAAGAGATAACTCCAGGTCTGAATCTTAGCCATTTAAGTGAAGCGGTGCAATCAAAGATCCTTGAGTGTGTGAGGAAACATGCAAGTGCATTCTCAACTGGATCCTATGATGTTGTTAGATGCGATCTCATACCGCACTCGATCAACACGACTTCTGAGAAAGTTCCAGAGGTCAAGGCGATGATTCAAGAGATGGTAGACCAAAAGATTATTCGACCTTCAAAAAGTGCATAAGCTAGCCCGGTTGTTATAGTAACTAAGAAGGATGGGTCTCCTATGTTGTGCATCGACTACAGAAGGTTAAACGCTATAACGATAAAAGACACTTCCCACTACCACACATCAACGAGGTGTTAGACATTCTTGGGGGAGCTAGATATTTCATGACACTCGAATTGGCTCATGGGTATTACCAAGTCACCATGGATGACACATCTATTGAGAAGACAGTTTTCAGAGTGCCGTGGGGACTCTACGAATATTTGAGAAAGCCACAGGGGCTAAGTAATGCAGCAAAAACATTTCAATGCATCATGGTCTTCATTTTCGCAGACATGAATCTTGTAGAGTTAGTTTTATACTTAGACGACATATTGATCTTTTCTTCAACCTCAGAAGAACACTTGCAACGGCTTGAGAAGGTTCTGGACAGAATGTCCCAATATGGATTAAAATTGAAAGGAAAGAAATGCGATATAATGAGACAACGAATACCTTGGACATGTAGTGGACGAGCAAGAGGTGCAAGTTTCGGAGGAGAAAGTCAAGCGTATTAAGGAATGGCCTACACTAATGATGGGACGAGAAGTCAGCTCATTCTTAGGTTTAGCATCCTATTACCGACGATTCATTAACAATTTTTCTTCAATTGCAGTACCACTACGCACCCTGCTCGCCACAACACCAAGCACAACATCTTCAAAAGCGGGGAACTTCTGCTGGACAGAGACAGAGCAACAAGCATTCGAGAAACTAAAGGTGATGCTAACTTCTACACCAGTGCTGGCATACCCAAATTTCCAGAAAGAATTTATCATGGAGGTAAATGTTTCATTTAAGGGATTGAGCGCATGTCTAATGCAAGCAGATGAAGATGGGGTAAGCCACACCCAGTTGCCTATGCTAGCCGAGGGTTAACGCGGAGCTCAAAAGAATCATTGTGCTTTGTCAAGTTTTAAGGTGGAGTTGTTGGCATTGAAGTGGGCCGTAACTGAAAAATTCAGCGCTTATTTACTAGGGAATCATTCCGTTGTGTACACGGATCATAATCCATTAGTGCACCTGAAGGCAGCAAAACTAGGAGCGACGGAACATTGTTGGGTTACCCAGTTGGCTAATTATGACTTGGATGTGAGGTACAAGCCTGGATGTGACAATAAGTGTGCCGATGCCTAGGACTGTTCCAGTTAAAGATATGATTGATAGTGCCTTAAGAAGCCTGCCGAAGGAAGATTTAGAATCGAAGGTGACAGTCAGAGAGGCTATTGCAGAATATCATCAACCTGCTATTTTCCCATCATACTCCAAACAGCAACTTCAATTACAATCTCACATACTCAATGAGGTAATACAGCTCAAGAACATAGGCGATAAGACTGGTTACATTAATCAAAAGCACTGAAAAGTTGGCTTAGAGAATGGGATAATCTAGAGGTAGAAGAGGGAATCTTGTATAGAGTGAAAAGAGATCAGATCCATAAACGAAATGTGGGCAGAGATTTTAGAAATGTTACATGGCAATTGGGGCCACCAGGGAGTTTCGAGAATGTTAGCATTGCTATACTCTAGATGCTATTGGCCGGGAGCAAAGACTAGTGTTAAGAATCACATCAAGAAATGTTTCCGGTGTACAGTAAGCATGAACACAAACACCAACCATAAGACCACCACTAAGACATTTACTCGCTTTTAGGCCTCATAGCAATAGATTTCCTAGAGGCAGAGGAGATTTCGAAGACGTCCTTGTAATTACAGATACCTATTCAAAGTTTGCAGTCGCCATGGCCTGTATGGATCAAAGTGATGTGGGAGTGGCAAGAGCGCTAAGAGATCTTTGGTTTACTTGTTATGGAGTTCCCTGATAGAATCCATTCGGATCAGGGTAAAAGCTTCGAAAGTCGAGTTATTAAAGAATTGTGGAATGTACAACATCACAAAATCTCGGACCTCAGGCTATCACCCAGCTGGAAACGGGCAGACAGAGAGATTTAAAAAGACTTTGTGCAGTTTGTTACGAGCTGTGAAACCCGAAAAACGTAGACGATGGCCCTAAATGCTTGGACGTGTTGTATTTATGTACAACACTACTCCACATTCTGTAACTGGTGTGACGCCTTTTTTACTAATGATGGGTAGAGAACACAAATTACCGATTGACCATTTCTTAAATAACTACTGATTCTAACTGGGATGAAGATTACATTAAACAAGGCGAGATGATGAAGAAAGCGGCAGATGTTGTGAGTTCTAGACTGCAAGCTGCAGCTGAGGAGGAAAGACGTCATCCACCTACCAATTGCGAACTAGGTGAGCGAGTTTTACTTCACAGAGAACACTTTGATGGTTTTGAAGCTTGCCAAAAAGAACTACGATATACCATATATTGTTACTGGCATCAATGACGAAGGTGATATGTAAGAACTACATCCTAGTTTTGGAGGAGTGACCATATGGGTTAACAGGAGAAGACTAGTTCAAGATCCAAGAGACTTAATTGTATAAATACCTATGGAGGAAGAGACAGTGATACAAGACGTTATTCAGAATCAAGAACATGAATCTTCCGATGAGTCTTCTGATGATTCTTCAGACGATGAAAAACAAGTTTGGTTTAAATTTAGAAACATACAGATGCCACAGCCTTTACGAAGATCTGCAAGACAAGGTAGAGGGCATCATTCTAACATTAATCATCCTCCGTGATCAGCTCAACATTAAGATATTTATGTTTCAATTATTCTCGCTTTTCAGGACGTAAAGCGACTAAAGCGGGGATGATGTAAGAGCCTGGGATTTTTTTTTTAAAATATTATATTCTATTTTTAGATCTATTTTATTCATGTGGAAAGATATTTTTCTACTATTGTTTTAACTTAGATAACACCTAGCGGAATAATTTACTTATTAGCGTCCTTGTGATGCGACTAGCACGTCTTCTTAAATTAATGCAGAGACAGGACGTGTCTTGGCAGTGAGGTTTAAACACAAAGATTAATCGTTTTATTTCCGAGTTTAGAGATAGCAATTCTTATTGCCTGGTTATTCTGTGATAGCTAAGAGCTTAACTTTGATGAGACAGCTCTTATTCCTGAAGTTTGATAAGTGTTGATCACAGCATAGCAGGGGTTTATTTTTTTTATGGTGTTTCTTTGTCTTCCTGTTTGTTATTCCAATATCTAAAAAGTACTTCGTCTTCGGTCTTTCCTTTGTTTGACGCATTTGGACTCGGGACAATATAGAGCTTCAAGAGTTCTAACTAAAGCAGAACAAAGCCAGGACTGTAATTCAAATGGAACTGGAAGAAACTGAGGCAGAGGAATCTGCATACACAGAAAAATGTGCAGATGTCCAGTTCGGTCTCGTAAGAATTGGTGGGAGATTGTGTAATGCTCTGACTGATGGAAACAGCAAACATCAAGTCATACAGCCTAAAAATAAACAAGTTTTTAAAATCATAACCAAGCATTATCACAAGATTGGCGGGCACTCTGGCACCGAGCACACATTAGCTGTAATCAGAGAGAGTCTGTGGCCTATCAATGGTAGAGTGACAGTGAAAGGCATTATGAGGAATTGTATCACATGCAATAGGAACCAAGCAACACCAATGTTACAGAAGATGTCTAATCTGCCTTCAAAGCGCATAACATCTGCAAAACTCCATTCACATATAGAGGAGTGGACTGTTTCGGACATATGAGGTCAAACCTGGAAGAACAATAGTAAAAAGATATGGAGTAATATTCACTTGTTTGGCTATAAATGCTATACACCTAGAACAACATAACTCGCTAGACAGAAGTTCATTCATCAACGTTATGAGACATTTTATTGCCAGAAGGGGTATGACCACGGAAATGCGCTCTGACAATGGTGGAAATTTTGTGAAGCAATCGAAGAATGGAACCATCACCAAATACACAACTATTTACTGCAGCGACATATAGTTTGGAAGTTGAACCCTCCGACCGCATCTTATCATGGAGGTTTGTGGGAGAGATACATTAGAACTGTCAGGAATGTAATGAAGTTATTTAAAAAAGAGCAGATTCTGGATGACGAAAGATTAAGTAATCTATTTTGTGAAGTTGAAGCTTTTGTGAACGTTCGACCCATCACCAAGGATCCAGATGACCCAAACGATGTTGGGCCTTTAATTCCAAATTATCTTCTCTTGTTACGTTTTGGTTCAGTTTATCTTACAGCAACAAATGCTTGTCCGATATATTTTGGCGCCGTTGGGTGAAAGAGTGCTCACCAACCCTTCAACAGCGAATCAAGTGGCATAGCGTTCAACCCAATCTTGAAGTGAATAGCAATGTTTTGATCTAAAAATACTCAATGAAGGAGTTGAGCACTACAGTAAGTCGTATTGTGGAAGTGTTTACCAACAGCGGATAGATCAGTGAAGATTAAGACGCAGTTGTCAACTCTAGTTAGACTAATTACAAAAATTGACTAGAAGGATCTGAGATGGATTAACTTTATGAGAACTATAATGGACCGAGTAACAAAACTATACTTTGATTATAATTCATGTCTATGTTTAAATTATATTGTTTTGTAAAGGCTACATTGCGTTTAAGGGGCAGGAATGCAATTGCAAAGTGGCAATTGGCCTCCTATAGCTTAATTTGGCCAATGTGCCTTTCATAAATAGTGCAACGACTTTCATAGAAAGAGGAGATTAAGAATTGAATTCAGTTCATCAACATTTACCTTAAAGTACTATGGTACTTTTTTTCAATATTTTTCAACCTTTCAATGTGTAGGAGATGATAGGAACTTTAAACCGGATTTTCGGAACATTCAAATTTTTCATTTGGATTCAACTAATAAACGTTCTAATCAGTTATCCGTGTTTGAGTCAATCATACATCCGTGACAGAGGTCACACAAATTTACCCCGGTGGATGGAAGAAAGCGGATTCCAGTAAAGGAATTATTTTAAAAAAGCATTCCAATACAGTACTATGATAGAATAAGCTCTTCAAAAAATTATACTTTCAAACCATTAAAAACAATTACTGCAACCTCATATTTATTAATAGTTTATACAATTTGAAATGATATGCATTGATGTACTGTGGCATATCGGATGATCATTTAAAAAAACAATTTCAGTCATCCTAACTGGTCAGGATTTATGCAAAGCATCAGAAGAGATAACATCATTCCAAGTAAATCCGACATTTTTATGCTTCCAATAATTTACTTGAAAGCATCAGATAAATCATGTATTTAATTGACACTGCTATATATAAAAGATAAAGCTGCAAAATTACATATTCCAACTCCATGCATTACTTTTGACAAGCCATTGCAAATTTAAAGAGAATAAACATAATCAAATCAGAACACATGAAACCTGTGCGTAGACTAGGTGGTTTTCATATGCTTATGCGCTTCTTAGGGAGTATTGAGTCTCATGAGAGGATCCAGACTGGAAGAGGTTCTTGGTTCACAATGAACCGTATGATGAGAAACAGAAATATGGATTTGGTAAGATTTTTAAAGATACAGCAACAATACTTGATTTGAAAATGGATAGAAAAATGAATATTGTATTTTGAAGATTGGCCCCTCATTTTGGGGCTTGTGAGGGGTATGATATGGTTTTAACAATAACTCAATTTTCAGTTTTTCAAACTTGGTGGTTTTGCCGTGTCATGCCTTATATATATGTGCTGGATGATAAATGATGTATGACACGGTAAATTGTTGACTTGTATTATATCTATAATGGATACAGTAGGCTACTGTTTGATAATGTAATGATTATTTTAATTATGATGTATATAACTTATAATGAAAAATGGATCGGCATTTTTTAGTATATAGTTAAAAAAGGAGGATGATTAAGAATTACTGTTGTATTTTACAGTAACTCAGTAGGGTACCGGTTGATAATATAATGGTAATTTTAATAATGATGTATAAAGTATAATTGAATGATTATAAAGTATCTTAGTACGGGTACACATACTGTACAAATTATAACAGTGTAAAATATTGACTCATTAGTCAGTAAGAGATGATGTTATATGATATTGTATATTTGAAATAAAAGTGGGAGGATCCCACACAAGAAAAAAAAAGATGTATAATGTTAACAGTGTGTGACTACTTCATCAAGTTAATTGATCCAGTGGTTCAATCATCATTTAGAAGACTTTATCCAGTATGTTCAGGCAAGATTTATTTAGTCAACTTCTTTTATGATGGTTATGGACTTGAACTAACAAGAAATGATCATGACCCCTTGTTTTGAATGGCTGGAAAGAAAGCTTATACGGACTTAAGTTCCATGCCAAGAGTCCTATGGGAAGAGAAGTTTTTCTTAGCAAATAAAACAGTAAAGATACCTTCATTCGATTAAAATCTACAGAGATGACAAAGCAAATATGGTATAGAAAATCAAACAAAGGATGATGGTAACACACTAATTGTTAAAATGGCATGTGACTTGGAAAGACGTGTCAAAATTTGTGTTGTTGCTGAAGATAGTTTTTTTTTTCATCGGCCTAGTGGCTGTTTTAATCTGTACCTTTAATCAGAAGTTACTAGTGTTTAACATATCCATCATAGGTATTGGTAACCATAGCTTCTGAACAAGTATGGGTGGTCTAAAAATGACAAAGTATCCTACATTTTTTGACATACCGAATGTCCTCACAATTAACATTTCCAGACAATAACAGCAGTACATTCACAATCATCAATTGAATCTTCTATTTCAACAGCAGGATTGAAAACAATGCAAATAATTTATGGTTGCTGTGATACTTCTCTTGGCAAGGCTTGATATTTAAGATTCCATAGGCAAGCAGGTAAATGTAAAATAGACCAAGACTGTCTTCCATAAATGGAAAACACTGCACTACAACATTATCTTCCCGCACATCCAAAAGCTGTGGTGTGGAAACAACAACACCTGCATTCTAAAACTGGTTTGAAGAGGATGGGAACCAGATGTCAACAAAAAACTCAGACAAAAAATGCAAACATATGGAATCGCCCCTGGAAAACCTTTGAAAGGAATATGCTGCAACTGTAAGGATGGGGAAAGACAATACTAAACCATGGAATGCTGCTGCATGAAAGTGGGCACAGAGCTCCCAAGTTTGGAGATCCAAAAATAGTGAGATTTATTTTTGTCAATTTAACGACTGAAAATTTGAATTTTG
>JAOTQE010067185.1:0-17540 GCA_025631205.1 Nesometra sesokonis
CCAATGGAAATCAAATTTCCAATCTGTATCCTAATGCGTTTTGGACCAATAAATATTATCTTATCTTATCTTATCTTAAAAAAAATCAGGAGCTTAAAATTTCGAGGATGGTTTGAACCTCTGACATTATGATTGCCCAATTTTTCATCTTTTTGGTTCCAATAATAATCCAATTGTGAACAATGGCAAGATTTAAACTTTGGAATGTTATTCATTAACTTGTAACCTGCATGTTAGAGACTGAGCCCTCTATAGTTAAATAATAAGCCCTTTGCATCTGTATGCAAATTATTGGTTCGTCCTTTATAATCAACATTACTAAATGCCAAGCGCATTACAATGGTAGGTGGACTCGAGCCGTGTGGCTTTACAATTTTCCACCAGGCGAAAGCTGTAGTATACCTTTGTTAATGTTGATGTGTTGTAACAAAGTATTAATAACAAACAGAGTGATTGAATTAAATGCCTGCATCAGAAATGGAGCCATATTGTTTTATTAATAAAGTGTCGCTTTATTACACTGCAATTACATTCACGAACATATTCGAGTCCCATTAAGGACTATAATAATTATTTACAATATTTCATTCCTTCAAAAACTCTGTTCAGTTGTCCAGTGTTATTTGGCCAATTGGGTAAAACCTTTGACATTTACCTGCAATTCCATGCATTGCAAGTTCAAGTCCCCTTCAGTGCTATACAAAAACATTGTTTTAAAACTAATCAGTCGCCTTCAAAGTTTTCCAATCATCACCTACACAGTACCACACATTATCTACCTACTGTACCTACCTACCCACCTACCTACCTACTTACTTACTTACAGTTAGTTGTAAAGCCAAAAATTGCCTGCTTTAGGATATAATGTATTAACTGTATATCATATTTTTCCTGACCTTGGCCTTGTTTAACATATGTTTGTATGTTTTAAACTGTTGAATGAAATGACATGAATGGAACATATTTGGTAGGCAAACAAACATGCAAGCTGCTACAAATTCAAGTGGATAATCATAATTGTTTAAAAGAAGAGCAGCTTCTCGATGACACTTGAATCTAGTCCAGCAAATTAAATCACTTGTATGATATTTTGGTCAGTTGTTGTTTGTTAGTTGCTATCTCAAATTGACCTTGTATAATGATAAAATAAAACATACTGTTATAAGCTAAGTTCACTCAAGTCTACCCCTGATGTTCAACTCTAGTCCCCAGTAAAGTCACTGTGTGTAGCTCAGTCCAGACTATCAAATTCTCTTTGAAAAAAAAATTGACATGCCTCTATATGGTCATGATGACATCACACCATGACCATATATGGATATATCATTACCATATTTTGATATGATCAAAGTTGTTTTTGTTAAATAAGTTGGATAGTCAGGACTGAGCTTACTGACCCCATCAAAAACTTTAGGCGACCAATCCCTCCATAAGCTAACGTTAGGGAACGTTATTAATGAGATTAGTGTTATTTTTCACACCTTCTCTTAAACCTCTCATTTGTATCAATTGGTCTATAAACTATTATGTCTGCATATCATTGGATTTCCTTTAGGGTGTTAATAGCTGAAAAGTACTAATAAAGCGGGTTTTTTTTATCAAGAGCAGGTTGGTGACATTTTGTAATCATATGAAGCATTATTCCACCATACTGACAAGAGTACAAATTAAGCTCACTTTTTTCAATGTGTACCCATGTTCCTTTTTATTATCCAAAAAAATCTACTTTTTCCAGTAGTGCCGTCAAATTCTCAGAGCTCCCAAGTCTCCAGGATTGTCCTGGAGTCTCCAGGATTTTTGGATCACCTCCTACACTCCCTTAATTATCAGATTTTCTTCCGGGATTTAGTTTTCTCCAGGTAATTCTCCAGGTTTTGAAAAATCTTCACAATTAGACCACATTTTTTGCCTATTTTTTTCAAAATATTGGTTGACAATAAGGGAATGTGAAGTTTACCAATTTTTGTTTTATGAAGATGGCATACCTTAACAGTAACAAAATCAGAAACTACAACTGTTTCTTAATTAGCAATGTGTTTAACCAAGGGTATTGTACACACATTTTATGAAGTGTACAAATTACAAAATGGTGTATGGACAGCCACAAGAAAATTTCCAGAAATTCTGTTTTTACAACTTGCGACCTCTGGATTCTTCCCAACTGCAGGATGATCCTCAATAGGTAGAGCTAAATACTAGAAACTGGTTAAAAATCCATGGTAACAAAGCAAACATAAATAACCCTACTTTACATCTTTCCTCTATTGGGAGCAAGATTTGGAAAAGGAAGAATTGAATTATGTCCTGACAGAAATCTTGCACTTCCTCAAGGACCCCCCTCAAGACACCGCAGCTGACTCTTCCATTATAAAATTGTCAGTTGAACTCGATTTAAAAAGGGAAAATTTTGCCAAGACAATTGGTAACATTTGACAATGTTGAAGTTTACCATTGTTTGCATTTTGCATATTTGCCATGGTTAGTTTCACCACAAGCTATAGTAAATTTTAAAAATTGTAAATTAAACCATTTTACTCAAGGTCACAACTCACAGGAGTGCCCAACTGACCAATGAAGACCATTCCGTAATGTGACTCTGGAAGTTTACCCAAGTCGCATTTCACATTGGACTTTCCTGAGTCAGTTTTCATGGACAGGCGGGACTCGGTTAAACTAACCGTGCAGCACAGGTAAGTTTTCCTTTTCTTTATGGTTAGGTACTTCCTGTGCTGTTTGCACTGGACTGATTATGGTAAAATAAAACATAGCCAGCTTATCAGTTAAGCCACAATCGCACTGGACTTTCTTTGGTAAAACTAACCGACACACTGGCTAGTTTTGTCATAATTAGTCCATTGCGAACAGCACAGGAAGTTGACCTTACCATGGAGAAAAGGAAACTTACCCATGCCGCATGGTTAGTTTAACCGAGTTACCAAGCAGGAAAGTCCAATGCGAAGAGCGTGACTTGGGTAATCTTCCCAAGTCATATTATAGAATGGCCTTCATTGGTCAATTGGGTAGTCCTGTGAGTTGTGACCTTGAGTAACATAGTTTATTTTACAACTTTTACCATGGTTTGTGGTAAAACTAGCCATAACAAATAATCCAAGTGTGAACAATGGTAAAATTTAACCATTTTAAATGTTACCAATTGTCTTGGTAAAATATCCCTTTTAAAATCCAGTGCGATTGCGGCTTGAGTTTTACCAGATAAAGTCCAGTGCGATTGTGGCTTTCCTAGCTTCAACACTTTCACTTAGAAAGCCTAGATAGTTACTGTAGAGTGCAGCCTTCAAATCACAATTTCACCCAGCATTTTTATCCCATAATTGTTGTGAATACTTCACCTTCTACCCTTAAAATCTTTGCACTTTTTACTGTCTGTACGTAAATATCTAAAATTAGTGATTACTAATATTGTTGGATTTGTTTATGTATTTTTATTTGTACTATATGCATGTGTTATATACTTGTATACATTATTACAATATTGTTACAGAACTGATTATAGTTTCTCTAGCTTGTTAATAATAATATATATTCATTTATAGACGTTTGCTGTATTGTTTACTGTATTTTGCATTTGAAGTAGCTGTTAAATAACTTTGTTTTCGCTTTTGTTACATAAAAATACTATTAATTAGTAGGTTAAGATGGGATGTTGAAAATATATGTGTTTTTTATTTGTAAGCTTATATACATGTAGGCCTATACATAATTACAATGTATTGTTATAAAACTAATTACATTTTCTCTAGCTTGTTATTATATGTTAGGTTTAGTTGATTTTAGTCATGTAATGTTTGTTTTGCATTTTAAGAAGTTGTCAAGTCATTTTGTTTTCACATTTTTATTTAATTATGAACACTATTACGGTCATTAGATTAAATTAGCCTTTTTATCATATGATTTTCTTTGTGATGCACAAAAATGTGATCACAATTTTACGTTAAAGCAACTCGCACTGTATGGCTCATGGCATCCATAGATTAGAATGAGACTACTGAGAATAGAATTTAGAATAATATCCAATTAGAAATGTAATTAAAAGAAGAACAAGGAAATTTCCTTTAATTAACAGATAAAGTTTAAGGCCATAAATCAAGATGCTTGACGTAAAACTATGATCATAATTTTGTCAAAGGCCGAACAATATGCTATGTGCTATTGTGTGAGTGCACATGGCTGTCTGTTGATTCAACGATGATTACTGTGGTGGTTTTAAGACAAAGTACCTATCAAGAAGACCTTTCTATTGAAGACCATTCTGGTATTTTTCTTTTTAAAGAACTTTGCCCAAAAGATGTACAATATCATGAAGTTGAGATTAATTGAATCATTTTTTTTTTTTAAATCTGCTATGGTGCATTTGTGGGAAATATTTTGAAGAATACATGTTTGTGCGTTTTCTATTAAAAAGGGTTTATTTTCAAAGAATGTTCCTTGAACAAGAAACAGAAGATAGCATTTAAGATCTGGTACTGAATGTGTAATGTACAGTAGAGTATTAGACATCTCATAATCTACAGTATGACATTGCCCTAGCAATGGGCCTTTGATTACTTGGATCGCAGACAAGTGATTTACTTCAAACTATACTCCATGTTTCAAAGGAATTAAATTACTTTGGAAACTAATTCCAACCATTAATGATCTTTAATGAGTTTATGTGAGAATCAATCTAAACTTAAGAACTTATTTTTATTTATTTAATTCATTTATATTGTATGCTTGCATTTATTTAAATTTATTTATTTATGTGAGATTTGTTTATTTATACTTAGTTTATATCGTGTTTGATAGTTATATTTATTTATGTTGTCTTTATTATGTTATGTCTATTTATTTTGTTTATTTACAGTATGTTCTCTTTGTAATGTCATATTTATATTGTTTATTGTTTGTGGATTTATCTTGTGTTTATTTGTTGTTTTTAACATTGTTTATAATGCTATGGTTATTTATAATGTGTTTTTTATGGTATGGTCATTATGTTATAGTTATTTATGTTGTGTTTATTATGCTATGTTTATTTACCTTGTGTTTTTTAGGGTGTTAATTAGGTGTATTTATGTGTATATACTAGTAGCTCTTGTGTTTATTGTTTTCTTGTTTATTCATGTTGTCATTGTAAAAAACAAGTCAGTTCGTTGAACCAATAATCCATGAAACAAAACAAATTGAATTGCAAAGTTTGACCATGACTGCCATGTTTTGCTAATTCATCCACATCATTTTGTGTTTGTTTATATACCCACCTCATCACAACTGACCGTGACAACTTTTGTTAGGTAGAGTCATGAGTAACTAAATCATTTACTTCTATGGCTAATTAATTTTGAATATGATAATTTAACCAATTGAAAATTCAAGGATATATTAAAACATGCAAAGCCTATACTTAGATTAATTTATACTAATTATTTTGACCTTCATTTATAAATGTTTTTTTTTTTAAATTGTATAAAATAAAAGTCATCCAATTATTGAAAGTTCTGTAACAGACAAATTTGAGGCCAATCATGGCAAACCCACCAAGTTGTCACACAGGAAGTTATTGAGAAATACGGAAATAAACAAGAGAAAATATAAACAAATACAAAGGAAATTTTTATATATTTTGTTCAATAACTTCAGTTATAGATGGTTATAGATGTCCAATTTTGATAGTTGACCCCTCATTTTAAAGCTTGCGAAAAGTATAACATGGTTTTAACAATATCTCATATCGCATTTAGCTGATTGAAGTAGTATATAGTTATAAAAGCTTTTACTGAATTTACCACTTTTTCATATCTAGTACAAATTTTGAAAAATAAACTTTTTCAGTGGCTAACAGCTTGTTTATACTATGTCCATTGAGTTTCATGATAAAAACATAAAAATGAATTGTTCTTATAAATTAAAATAAAAGATTTTTTTTTAATACCAACTCTAAAATAATAGGTTTTGATTACAACTCTAAATAATATATTGATAAGCCATTCTGGCCCTGTATAATTATGCTTTTAAGTAAAGTACTCACAATTGTGTGAATATATATTTCATCCGTTTCCCAGGTGCGGACGAATAAAATGATAGGATACAATTTAAAAATAAAAAAAAATATTTTCACAAAGTCAAACTTATTGATGTCATAATCTATAAACAGAATTGAAAAAAAATGAACTACTGTACAATGAACAATGAATGCATCTTTTCTATTGATTATAATGTTATGTGGATTTTACTTGTGAAACTACATTATCTTAGTAGAAAACTTCCCTCAGTGTTGCATATTCTATACCAACAATATATTTTTATCTGTGTTTCCTTTCTACATTACATTCAGTTTTTGGGACCAATTAATGCTGGAACAACCTTCCAACTACTGTAACTTAACCATAGCCCCATCTTTTCCTTTATTTTCAAAAAAGTTAAAAACATATAGGTCTTAGTATCCTCATACAATCTTGCTTCTTCTTGTAAATGACAAGAGAAATAAATGTTGATTTGATTGATTGTTATCGCTATAGAAAAAAAAAACTATTACCACTGACTATTATTACTAAACACAATGCCTAATGTTACAGGCATGCCTTTTATAAAGTTCATCATTGTTGTATAAATAATAATAATTAAACTTTATAACAAAAATATATAATTGAGAGTGATTGAAGCAAAAAATCCCTGTACAAATATCCCTTCACTATCAAATTAAAATATTGAAATTTGAAGATATTCTGTATCCATCAACTTGAAATACTGTATATTTACCCTTGCCTTAAAGGTGGAAATGTGAGAGGTGAAATTGGCTCTTTCTGTGTGGCTGTCTGTATGTCATATATGAACCAGCATTCCATACCACTAGTTTCCTGTACATCTCCATTTAGCATAGTAGCTGAAACTTATTGATATATCTCTGCATTATATGGGTTTAAATTTCAAGAAGGGCATTTTCAGCCTACAGCTTAGAAATTTGGAAATGGCGATGATTTGCATTGAATCAAGAAGGGTTTATTGTAATGGCCTCATTTATGGATTCCCTTCAGAAAGTATACAAGTCTTACACATATGCGCGAGTCTTACACATGGGGACCCATGCATAAGAAAATTTTTTGAGTATGAGACATATTTTAAGAAACAGAAACATGCAAAAATTGAGCAAATAACCTTTTATTCCTTTACTTGTCACATCCATTATGTGACACCTGGGGGCAGCAGTTAAGTTTTGCCTCACACATCAGAACTGCCAAAAAGTTGGCACGTATCAGAAAGATCTCAGCTATTGATGAAGATTGTTACTTGTCACTTAGAAGCGGAAAACATACTATGAAGCGAAGGGAATTGGGAAAAGAACTATCAAGCAAAGTCTGGAACTTTTGATTCAATAAAAAAAACATATGAATAACTAATGCACACAATCAGTCAATTAATTGTTTTAAATGATGCCGAATGGAGTTTTGGGATACACTGAACGTAAAGTATAGATCAGTGTCAAGTTAACTTAACCACGCATCCATCATTCTTTCTCAGGTAGCACCTGCGTCTAAAGGCAGAACAGCCACTGAGAGGTTTTTTCGTATGTTGCTGATGCCCAGAGTAAATTCCGCGTCATCTGACATTAATTGACTGAGCATGGGCAGTATTATTATTTTTGAGACTTAATTAGATTTTCCAGATATTTTGTGGTAATCTCTTTTTTCTAATTTTGCTTCTCTTCATTGTATACCCTACCGCTAAACTACTGTTTCTTAATGCTCTCTTAATGCCCTCTTGTTCGTATCAGCCTAAAAGATTGGTGCGAAAATAAATACAATTGAAGGAAATACAGTGAAAGAGGCTTTGGTGAAAGAGGCTTTGGTAACAGAACATTTTTTTAAGGCCCTATAATATGCCATTTTTTTTTCACAAGTGTAATTTACTGTGTCTAATATTTGTATTCATCCACAGCAGGCTTATAAGGAGCACTATGAGAATCTAAATATTTTTTTGCTTATGCCATTCATATACAGCTGTGCCAATGAATACTACATGTACTACTAGTGCCAATGCGAATATACAAGCATTGCAACAGCTTGCTCATACTTACTTAGATCTATTGGACATCACATATGCAACAGGCTACTATTCATGTTCTCAACAAACATTTCAAGGATTTTTTAATTGATTTATATCAAATATATTATATTTATGTTATTTGCAGATTTGAATTAAGTCATCAAATATTTGCATCACAGAGATGAAATAAGTAGCTGCAGTACTTCTTTTTGTGTAAGTGATTTTTATTGATTTTTTTTTTACAATTTTATTTTTTTTCTAATCTATATAAAAGATGCCTCATCGAAATGCTTTATTATGTTTGTTTTTCAATTTGCCTTGCCTATTTTAATATATTATAATAGTGGCTGCATTTTCATACTTTAAAGAGTGCACATGACTATTGTGTACATTTTTAGCCCATCAAACTTGGGAGTATGAAGTTAAAATGGCTTGGTTAGACCGTAAGTATGCCTACTGTACCATCCCATACATTTTGATGGTTGAAGAAATCTCGAAAAAAGGTTTACACAATTTCAAACTTAGGGTAATATATCTGGGTTGTTTGTAACAATTAAAATATATAGGCCTAATGCAATTTTGAACCTCGTATTAAGGCCTAAAATATATTTGTGTTGCCCAGGCACAATTTTTTCATGAATTTTTATACCCTCATGGGGCATAGTTTTGCTCATCCTGTCTGTTTGACTGCAGGGGCAGATGAAGACTTTTGGAAAAAAAATATTTTCATTTTATAGATAATTTAATTTTATTGATATATTTTACTTTCCGAAAGTGGGGGGGGGGGGCCGGAGCCGGTCCAACCCTCCTTAAATCCGCCTCTGGAATGTTGTCAACTTTAACCTTGCAATAGCTACGACATAATGTTTCACAAATATTTTCTTTTAGTTTTATTTTTTACTGTATTTTCTGTAATTTTTTTAATTATATTTTTTGGGTAACTATGCATTTATTACAATTCTGTTTATAATTATTTATTTCACAATAAAAAAAAATACAATGTATTTCTTTCAACATGATATGCACATAATATACAGTAGGCTTTTTCCATGTTGAGAATTGCGTACATGCGTTGTACACATGGTTTCATATAATGTGTTAACCATAACCGGTAGGTTACATTTTCGCCCAGTATTAGAAATAGTATTAAAAACGGTGTGTAAAATTTATTATTAAAACAAACTTATTTCTTTGGATTTATATTACATATATTAACCATAATATGCTTACACAATTTTCCTAAAAGCCAAATACAATGACATGGTGTTTAATAAGTTATCAGTTCGCTGTTGGATGTGGGATGGATAATATGTACTGTAGGTAAAAAAATAAATAAAAATGTACATGGAATTTGGTATCAAGCAGCATTGTAACTTGGTTTTTAACATGCTTGCCTTCCAATCATGAGGTCCCAAACTTAATCCTAGCTGAACATCACACTTGGTATAGAAAGCATAATGTAGTTATCATCCTGTAAGAGGTTAGTCAACTTGCTGATTGATGTCTGATTAAAAAACATTCTAGCCTTCTTTCTTGAAATGTAGTGGTGGATCTGGGGGTGGGAGGTTGTCAATAGGGTTGGTAGTGATCCCCCTTCATTATCAAAAAAAAAAATTAAAATAAGGGAAAAATTAAATAAGAAAAAAAATAACAGAACGCCAACATTATTAAGACCAGAGACCTCTATAAAGTGCCCAAACAGTTCCATTAAAAAAAAATCTTTATATTTTCGGAGGGGAACACCCCCTCCTATGCCCAACTCCTGCTCGGTGCTATGCACTTTGCTAGGCACCACCCCCCGTTTTACAATATCTAGGTTAATGAATGCTTCTTTTTTATTAATTTAAATATCCTATTTATATCATTTATTTTCAACAATATACATAAAATTGATATATATTGGCAGATGGTGCCGTCAATGTGTATTGTGATTAATTTCAATATGCATAAAGGTTATAGTACTTATAACTTTCAACTTACTGCCAGTTATATACCTTCATCATTTTGACATGCAAAAAGGATTGGATAGGATTGACAGATTGGAGGAGGGCAGGGAGGGTGACCAGATGTGCCTATTGTCTACCAGAAATGATTTCAAAATGTGTTTTGCTGATATGGAGTGATAATATCAACATTTATAATATAGCATGCTAGAGCCTCAATGCATGCACATATGCATGCACGTGTCATGCATAAATAATTTTTTCTCACGCATTAGCAGAATCCTTACCCAAAACAGTTACTTCAATAGGTTTTCCCACGCATGAAACATAGTCAAAAAACGTAAAAACGAGCCCAAAAACAGTTTTAATTTAGGCAGAAACGGTCAGTTGAATTTTTTTTTTTTTGCTTGTCAGATCGAAATGGGAGGAATTGCGCCCCAGTACTGGAGGCGGGGTTTGTCTCACACAATGGAGCCAAAAAAAGTTGGCAGGTATAGTAATGTAATAATGTAGTAAGATGCCACCTTATACATTAGAGTCTCAAGGTGCTGTGGACCAGATGTTACACATTCGAATGACTTTCTATTCTCCTGAAGGTCATGTCCTCCTGCCTGGTACAGGCGCTCATTCATCTGTCCACAACAGGATGTATGGACCAGTGCACCAGGGTAACCCCCTACTCATCTCAAAAGATGCTTGACTCATACTCTACATTTGGACCTTGTAAACCATTATCTTGAACATAGTGTTAGGCAAACTATCATCGATAATGGTACCGATAAATCGATGGCGATATATCGGTACCAATAAATCGGTTTCTTTGCGGTCACACTACTGGCACGGATCTAAGGGGGCCCAACGGATCTTGCCCCCCCCCCCCTTTGAAACCAAAAAATACATTTTTTTGCACAATTCTGAATAAAAAGGGCAACCACGCCCACCCGAATCTACGTTGACATGAAAGTGGGCCCCTCTTTCGGTGGATCCTGGATCTGCCTCTGCACTAACAAAAAAATTGATCTGCTAATACGATACCGACAGTACCTAGGCCCCTTCTATGTAGGCCTATCCTGGGCCCAGGGCTAGCTAGGCTCTCTAAGGTCTTCTAGGCCGGCCTAAGAACCTAGGCCTAGTCTAGAACCTAGCTAGGCCTAGGCTATGACGGTCCTGATACTATACCTGCCAACTTTTTTTGCGTGAGACAAACCCAGCCACCACTACCTGGGACACATCCTCTCCCATTCCGATCTGACAAGCAAAAAAAAAAAAAAAAAAACCATACCGTATTTTCCCTCTATATTGTGTCATGAGTGAGAAAAACTTAGGAAATGACTGTGTGTGGAGTGAGAATTTTGCTAATGCGTGAGATCAATTAATTTATGCGTGAGACGTCAAAAATAGGCTCCAATGCGTGAGGCTCACGCATAATGCGTGAGAGTTGGCAGGTATATGATACTCACCACTCATTCCAATTCTGTCTCCTATTTCTTTCCACACGTCTTTTTTTTTTCCATTGTTTTTAAATTATACATGCGATTTGTTGTACAAAATCTCATTTCTCTCCACCTCCATAATTAATAACTCAATTTGGTCATCTATCTTGATTGTCGATCGTGTGTGTACTAGCCTACTACACCACTGCCCCGGCTTGATGGAAACGTGCCCTACTCTGATTGGCTGAAAGTTTCTATCGCTCCCGATTTCCAGAAAAATCGCTCCAAAAGCAATTCCACTGATGCGATACCGATACCACTGACGATCATCGCATCGGTTTCGAGCTAGTGTGACCGCCTCCATACATTTACACTACACCAATAATTTGTATTGGTATCGATGTATATTGGCATCGATATATCGGTAGTGTTATCGGTGATAGTGTGACCGGGCTTTTATACTTGCCAACTGTTTTTTTTTACAGTGATGTGTGAGACACCACTGATACCGGCCTCCATGTACCTTTATTTTGATCTGACAAGCAGAAAAAAATAAAACCTTATTTGGCAACTTTTTATTGATCTTTGCCTGTATTTTCACTTTTGGGGGACATTTTTATCATACTTTTGCTCTATATTGTCTCATGCATGAAAAAAACTATGTCTATGCTTCTCTATGCATGAGACAGTTACTTCAATAGGTTTTCCCACGCATGAAACAATATAGTACAAAAAACACAAAAACGGCCCCAAAAACAGTGGTAATTTAGGCAGAAACGGTCATAAAACCCCAGTACTGGAGGCGGGGTTTGTCTCGCGCATTGGAGCCAAAAAAAGTTGGTAGGTATAGTAATGTAATAATGTAATGTAATAATGTAATAAGATGCCACCTTATACATTAGAGTCCCAAGGTGCTGTGGACCAGATGTTACACATTCGAATGACTTTCTACCCTTCTAAAGGTCACTTCATGTCCTGCTGCCTGGTACAGGCGCTCATTCATCTGTCCACAAAAGGGGATGTATGGACCAGTGCACCGGGGTAACCCTCTACTCGTCTCAAAAGATGTACTGAGTCCTTTATACTGGGCTTGCGGTTTATAGTCCTTATCCGATTTTTTTCACCACCAGAATGAATGGTGCAAGCAGGCCTCGAACCGATGCCGTTGTTATTGCTATGGCTCACGGTTCCCCTGCCTTAACCGCTTAGCCATAAAACTGGCACAACAGATAGACAGATATATAGGATGAATAAAATTATTATTTAGTATTTTGAGTTGAAAAACAGACGATCCAAAGTCTTGGGGTGGGGGGGGGGGCGGTCACATAGGATTCCTGGGACTGGAGCCCTCTGGTGAAGGTCAGAGAGTGAGTCCCCTTAAAATGCCATATGTCGGAAATTTCAGACAAGGCAACTGCCTCATCTACTTCATGCTGGCTACAGCACTGCTTTTAAGTGAAATTAAGTAAGAAATTTGGAACATTTATGTGTGATAGGCAACAGAACCATTCACAGTTGTTTGAAATTTAATCTGATTGTCTTGTCAATACGTTTTTTGTAGAGTGTACTACATGAATACATTCAATTTTATTAATCCAAAGTTTGGGAGATTTAGCATTAAGTCTGACCAAGTCATTTGTTGGTGTCCCATGTTTAAGCTCTGTTTTTCATTATATGCAGATATTTTTTATAACATCAGTTAGGTACTATACCTTATGTACTTTCCAAAATGCAACAATTTAACATATGTCATCACATTAAATCCACATCCACACCTCAGCCTCACCATTTTATAATATGCCATCTCCAGACTCCCATAAATGGCTTTCTTTTACAATTTGACACATTTTTTGTTAAGTGTTTAAAGATATATAACAATAGAGATTCAAGTAAATAAACATATTGGAAACATATAAAAGCACAGCGCAAGCATATTTGATGTATTAAAGTTTCTGTTCTTTTTTATGTTGTATTGTTACAAAATTTAATCTTCCTACAAAAAAAATTCTGACAATAAAATTTCAAGGAGCTATTTTAATAGTGGCATGATAAGAAATATATTTGCAATTAAAAATATATCAGTATCAGTACTTGGATATATTATTAAACTGGTAATTATTATGTGTTGAATAAAGGCACATTTTTTTTAGTATGATCAAATTTTCATTTGTGCAATGAAAAGAAAAACATAATACGTGCATATGCCATTTCTTAATATTGAAGTTGATATTGAAGTCTTTCATTGTTTGGAATAGATGTATTTTTTTCACTTATCTTAAAATGTAATTCACTTCTTATTATTCCACCACCTTTCATCAGTTTCAATATAAAGATACCTGTAATGTTAAAATATTATTTTTAAATTCTGTACTTTTTACCAGTTCAAAGTATTGTTAAACCACAAGGTCTATTGAATGCAAATTTATAATTCCTTGGATATGCATTCATTAAAATTTCCAAAATTTTGTGGTTTTTTTTTTATGAATTATTTATGTAATAAATATTGGCCCTACATGCCGCTTGGACCCGCGTGTTGCCTGTTGTCTGTTTTTCTATTCTGGCTGCGGTCCTGTTTCTGATGCAAAATATTGAAGTCCATCTATGTCTGATTCATTCTTTTGCCACAGGTGGTGCAATATTTTAAAGTCTTGCTTCAAGCACGACATTATAGAAAATCTGCGTTGATCAATCAAAATTCTTTTTTTTTGGTGTGTCCATTACTGTATTTTAACCACAAGTTCCTTTTTTCATTCCCGTAGTCTAATTTTGGTATAATTTTATGTATTTCTTAACAATTTTCAGAATAACTTTTTTTTTAGAATTTTCAGGTAGTTTTATGTATTTATGGACAAAAAGTCGGGAGATATGAATGTAAAAAAATATTTCAAATTATTGTGTTGTTAATGTTGTGCACTCAATCATGGCGACTCATTGGTCCCTGATTCGAAATGCCACACTTCGATTTTCAGCTGGAAGGTAGAAATTAATAGCGTGCCAGATTTTTGTCTTTTGGTTTAATAAGGCTCATGTGCTGCAGTTAAACATCACAGAATAGTCTTCCAAAAATGGAAGAAATTACAAGTGTGCTGGTCAATCAGCAACAGAAGAACCCCATTGATAACATTTCTTGAGATTTAATGTGTTATCCTTTTGGTGTACCACAACACTGAAATATTCCAACCAAACTTTTTGTACTTTTAAATGATTTATTGTATACTTTGGTTTTGATGTGTTATTGTGATGCACTTGTGAAACCAGTACCTTGATACTGAAAGTGCTATCACATTAAAGAAAGAAATAAATAAAAATCAAATCAAATCAAATCAAATCAACCAACACAAATAATAATAACAATTGAATTAAAAATGAAGTTTGATCCAATGAAGTTGGTTAGTTTAAGTAAAGGAAGTAATTAAACTTTGGGCATTCATTTGGAAGGGGGAAAAATATATTTTGTATAATAAAAAGTGAGTGGTAGGCCATTCAAAGTGGGGTATTTATTCCAGTAAATACTTTAGACCTATGTGTAATGTACAAGAGTTTGTTATAAGTCAGTTTTATATTATGTCCTTTGAACTTCTACACTTTGCATATCTCAAGGTATTCTTGCTACTTTGAAGGTCACAAAAATTCCCAAAAGAGGTAAAGCGCCACCAACTTTTGGTGATTAAAACTGCAATTTTGACAGTGATGTTATCCTGCATGTTACGCAAACTTCCTTTTTAGCCTAATATTGTAAGAATGCAGGCCCGTGTTTAATCATCTTGAAAGCCACTGTGAACTATATATCCTGCACAATGCATCTACCGTTATCCCACGAGCCTTTCCTGAAAAAAAACAGAACTAGTATAAACAGGTGTATATTTCATAGATGCACAACCCCCTCACTATATACATGTTTCATCCTATTCCCAACAGACTAGGCATGGTTTATCCTAATCCAAAGGGACTGAAAATTGTTGTTTCCACTAAAACAGATTCTGTTACACAACCCCGTGAATTGAATTGTATTTGAATGCCAATTTCAAAGGTTCTTTTTACTTATTGTTAATTTTTTACTTATAGTATGTACATATTGATTTTTTTGTCACCAACACATGAGATAATCCCCTCAACCGGTGCTGGGCCATAATTTGTCCGACTTTGATAGCACAAGCTAAAAAAAAAACATCTGCCAATTTTGTGCCGATTTCGTCCAAATTACCACAGTTTCATGAGCCGTTTTAACTGTATTTTGCTCTATATTGTCTCACGTGTGAGAAAACCTATTTGCATCACTGTCTATGCATGAGAGCTCTACTAATGTGTGAGAAAAATTACTTATGTGCAAGATGTCCAAAATAGGTCCCAATGCATAAGACTTGAGCATTATGCGTGAGGGTTGGCAGGTATAACATTACCTTTCTCACCAACTTAAAGAGTTACTGCTATCGCAGCACATATGATCTACCGTGTTTGATATATTTTTTTCACATTAATTTGTTTAAGTTATTTTTTTATACTGTTTTATTTTTTTATACTGTTTTATTTTTTGTAATCATTAGTATTTGCTACTAGTTTATACAGTCCTGTTACTTGTACCTTTTTCACATTTATACTTAATCTTTTTGGGGTCAAACTCGATTAGCTGTTGCTATACTTTTGACCACCTATTGTTTTTACAATGAACAATAAAGTTTCAAAGTTTCAAAAGTTTCAAGTTTCAAAGTTTTACCCTATGACACTGCAAACAATAAAGGGGTAAGACTTTGCTAAAAATAATAAAGAATGACACTGTTACCTAAAATGTTTTGGATGTACCGACTCTTCTCAGTTCAGGTTATTAATTTTATTATAGGCTTACTCCTGCCCCTCTCTTTCTTGTTTGTAATGTTATGGTATAGTATAACTACAAAGGTAACATTTTAATACATTAGATAAATTAGACAATACAATGTCCAAATTGAATATTTATTTATTGTGGTATAAAGACATATTATGAAGCAGAAGCTAAGATATTTGTATTACAATTAAAGTTATCTATAATTTTAAAAGAAAGTTCATACTAAGGGCAAATGAACTCCTTGGAGCCAATGGCCAAGGTGTAGGGTTAGTTTGCCTTTGGTTTTATGGGGCCAACTTTTTCTCTTTGTTTTTTTTGATTATATTGAGGGTAGTTTGAATTGTAGTTACCACAAGGTAACCATCTATTTGTTTAGAACAAACATGAATTAAGAAAAATTCATTTACAACAAAAAAACTTGTCCCGACTATATTTAATCATTATTTCCAGTTAAATAGTTCTGTTCATAACTACGATACAAGGTTCAAAACTAATTTCAGATCTGCAAAAAAATACACAGCAAAAAGCTAACAATCAATTACCTACAGAGGCCCAACAATCTGGAATAACCTCCCTTATGATATTAAGGAAATAAACTCCATCCATTTATTTAATAAATAAATCAATAATCATCTTCTCGATAAAACAAGACACATATAATCAAACAGCAATTTTATGTTTATTTATATACCAACACCTTAATATTTTATAGCAATGATGTACTATTTTTAGTTTAGCTTTTAATTTACTTTCTTTTTAAATATTATTTCATCCTTTAAGGCAAGCATGTCTTAATTAAAAAAGGCAAATGATTTTTAATCTCTGCCTTTGTTGTTCAACCTTTTTCAATTTCAACATTCACTATTTCTGTTACTGTAATCACAAAATTACTGTAAATCATGTAGATTATTGAACTATACGCTTATGATTTTGTGAATTTATATTGTATTTGCTGATTTTGAAATAAACAACTGAAATGAAATGAAACAATTCATAATAGATATTTTTAAAACAATGTAAACAAAGTTTACAGATTTGATAAGTTAAAAATAATTTAATTAAACAATTTATAGTATAAAGATTCAACAACATACAGTATTTCTCATTTAGTAGTCTAAACCAGGAATTTTTAACTCTCATGTTTGGAAGGTAACAGTAGAAAGTACCTATGACAATGCTGAGTGGATCCATGTAGCACTTAAAGACACACACACACCAGGGATTAGCCTGTCTCACAGGCCTTACGGTCGGGTTTTATTCACTTTTATTTGTTTGATTCCGTTTAAGGCGCTATTGTCG
>JAOTQE010067196.1:0-17538 GCA_025631205.1 Nesometra sesokonis
GGGATAGTTCAAATTACAAGATAGAATCCCTATTCTTTTACATACAAATTGTCTGAATTGTATTTTAAATAAATTGTAAATTGTGAAAAATCAACGGTCGTTTTAAAAATATAGAAAAATACTATTCTTGTGTGTTTTAACCAAAATTGTTCAATCCTGTTGTTTTTATATAGTGTAAAGTACTGTTCAGACCCTTTTTACTGTTGCCATGGTGATCATTTTGGAAATTTACTGTTCCATAGTCTATGCATGGTATTCTTTGGTGAGATGTAATTTTATTGCATTCCAGCCAACCCTACCAATTTAGGTGGTAGGAAATTATAATGCATACTCCAACCAATGATATCACGTCATCGTGACAGGATTCAATATTTTGACACTATGTATGTCATCATCAGGAAAGGAATCAACTCATTGCTTGGAGTACGGTATGCATTATACTTTCTTACTTGAAGTTGGTTAGTAGACCTTTCAGATTTAGGCAGTAGGCCACCGCTTTTTTCATTTTTCCAGCCATTCCTACCACTTAAAAAAAAGCTTATTGAAACTCTAGGACAGAATCTACAGTATGTAACAAAAGAAAATATGAAATGATGCAAAATAGGCTTTTTACTTTTCATGTTCAAAACTCTGGAAACGTCATCACTTGGAATGTGTCTCTGTATCAATTCTAGATCCATGCTGGTATTTTTCAGGTACCATTTTGGACATTGCAAATGGTGGCAGTTATGGCTTTGTGTGTTGTTAGCAGTAGGTCAATTTTCACATTGATTTTACAATTATCGCTTCTACCACAAACTAGTGAAACAATTATGGTGGTGGCATTGTATTGCGGCGAGCTTCGAACAGCAGAACTAATCAGAACATGGGAAAATTTGAGGAAAATTGTGGATGTTCAGATGATTTTCGGCAGCAGTCGTGTAAATTTTCAAGGTCAGATGAGCCGTTCGACCCTTGTCGCGCCGTCGGCTATCTGTTGATTATGAAAACATGTTTGATGATGGTACAGTATTTTAGGACCCAGCAACATAGCCAGATATCCTATAATTCTATTATATCCTGCTTGCTCAAACCATTCATGTTGATATGAGTGTCATAACTTATTTACTGTTATCTAAATTACCTGCCACAAATTAGCATTTAATGACCCTGATGACACAAAAATCATAAAAAGCAAGTTTTTACCCCAAAAACTCGTTTTCCTGGCAACCTATCAGAAAAGTTTTTCATCCAGCTAATATAAACATTGGTATTCCGAACATTTTGGTACCAAAATCAAGTCTCTAGCATAAGTAGAACTCAACTTATGGAATTTTTTTTGATAATGGTGGCCATGTTTAACATGGCCGCCAAACCCTCGTCCACATGAAATAAAAAATGTACCAGATATGATTACTTTATTGGTTTCCTGGGATGTACTCTACAACATATTAAGGTTTTATGAAATATTGCAAAAAAAATTCAAACACCAAAAAAGTGACAAATTTGACGGGATTAAAAGTTTTATTAGCGTGAAGCACGCAGTCACCTTTCATTAAACCGATTTGATTAATAAAAATGCGGTAATGGTCAGTAAATCTGGTTCTTCTTCCTGGTATAAAAACCATCATTTTTCTTCCTTTGTTTAAAGACTCTTCATGTTTAATCTCCACAAGTACTGTAGCAGCTATGAAAGGAATGCCATTACTCTAGTACATGTACTCACTATAATACTAAAGACTTGTTTAATATTAGTGATTGTTTTAAGCCATAATCACACTGAGTATAAACAGAATTTATAGAGACTGTAGGTCAACATTTCAAATTAGTGTTGGGCCTGGATTATTGTACGTTGTTAGTATTACCATGAGTTACTTATCAAATCAGCTATTTACTCAGGAATGTCACCATGCTGGACGGTGCTGGACAGCCCTGTCCGGCACTCGACTTTTCCGTCCGGCATTTCTAGGCTAGCGACCACCACTATTATTCCTAAGCATTTCTAGGCTAGCAACCACCACTATTATTTCTACCTTTAACAATTGTCAATTTCAATAAAATATGTGACTAAATATGTCGAAAAACAATAAAAATCCCACCCTTATACTAAAACAAAAGATTACAGCTTTGTTCTATTGTAATTTAATGAAATAACCTGCCCTTCTTTATTGTTCATTGCATGCTTGAACAGCATAAGTCATTGTGTGCGTATGGGTGGTTCACGTAAAAGGGGGTGCTGTTTGCCGTCCGGCACTCAAAAGGTGACATCCCTGTTTACTGTAGATGAATAGCAAGTATACCTTAATCACCCTGTTTGCATTGGGTTTGTATGGACAAAAGGGAGTCGGCAAACCTATATGTATGGCTCAAACAAGTTCTTAGATTATTCAAACTTGAGTATGAATAATTTTAACCAGTATGTCAGTTAACTTTACTATAAAAAATGTTCAGACTTCGAGTGTGGATTCAAAAGGGCAATAATAAAGATTAGAAGGATGAATAATAATTAATATTAGACACCCCAAAACAATGTTTGATGGTTTCAGCTGGGTTTTCTTTTTGTACAAATACTACTTCAGTGCCATGCCTAGGTATGAGATATACTGTAAAGCATTCTCTGTGTCTTTGTCTTTTAATATCTGCTATACAGTATCTACTAACTAATTTTTTTGCTAACCAAACTAATTATGTTCGCACTAACTTAACACATTTTTTGCAGCTTACATATACTGTAGTAATACACTTATCAATTATGTGAGGTGCAGAGTTAAAGCTATAACATTGTTTTTTTGGCTCAGTTATTTTGTGCGGTGGTGTTGACAAATTGTTTACTAATAATAACATATTAATGCTTTCTTTGTATTGGGTTGATACTAACTCATGTTTTACGTTTTATGAATCATTTGCAGGTTTATGTTTATTTCAAACACTTTCCTAGCCTTTGGAATTAGTGTTGGCATTCACCAGTACCAATGTACTGTATGGCCAACCCCATTGCCAGTCTACCTTGCCATTAATGTCAAAACAAAGTTTTGCCCTGATTTTTTTTTTAAGATAGGCCAAAGCTAGGCCAAATTTCTAGTTTTATTGTTTTAAAAATATATTTATTCATACTGTTGATAGACAGTTTGTACCAAAATGAGGACCATGTACCCAATTACATTCAGAATTTTTTGCCAAGAACATTTTATCTCAATTTTGAGGGCTGATTTTCACCAAAAAATGTCGTAAAAGTACTGGCAGAAATTGCATAATCTAACCAATAATTAAGTATTGAGAAGTTATTATTATTATTATTATTATTATCATCATTATTATCATTATTTTAGCATATTACTTGAGCTTTTTAAATTTGATTGATGGCTACAGTATTTGATGCATATTCTATACTTATCCATTAAAAAAAGTATTTTTTCTATTTTTAGGGGCATGGATGCCATCCCTGGAAGTGTGACACTCATAAAAGATGCACAGAATCTGATTGGGATCAGCATTGGTGGTGGCGCCCCCATGTGTCCATGTTTATACATTGTTCAGGTGTTTGACAACACGCCAGCATCCAAGGATGGCACTCTCGCTGCTGGTGATGAGATTGTTGGAGTGAATGGGAAGTCGGTAAAAGGACGAACCAAGGTTGAAGTCGCTAGGACAATACAGGCAGTGAAGGTAAATGTCAGGAGATGTCAAAAATGAGTCTCATGGTAGGAAAATCCAAAATTCAGTTGTTGATACCTTCTTATAGAGATAATCTGTAATCTACAATTATATTCATTGGATGTAGATCAATAGATATGAGCTTTTGACGTTTCGTGTATGGAAACATGGTTTTGAGAAAATCGATAATAAAGAAAAATAATAACAATTAAAAGGCTTTTAAATATTGGAAAATCTGCATGAAGGACACTTTGCTACATGAAAACTGATCGAAAAATGTTATTATAATGAAAGTACCATAGTACTCTCATAATTGATTAAAACTAAATTCTCAAAAATTTAACTTCAGACCTATTTTGGTTATTATATCAATTTGATCTCACCTATGATGATACGCATTTTGTGGCGAGACCTCACAAATGTTATTTTATAGAACAACTAATAATAAAAGAATGCAATGTACGGAAACTTAAATATTGTGTACACTTTTTTCCAGAGTGATGTCATTATTAACTATAACAAACTACAGGCTGATCCTAAACAAGGAAAAACCCTGGACATTGTTATGAAGAAAGCTAAGCATAGGGTAGTGGAGCATCTCAGCTCATCTACAGCAGATGCCCTAGGCCTAAGCAGGGCTATCCTATGTAATGGTAAGTACTGTGCCCATACACACATAAATATGCCTTATTATTATTGTAATGTAGAAGGCTCAACATAGAGAGGTGGAACATCTGAGGTATTCAACAACATATGCCCTAAGCCTGAATATGGCCATCTGCTTAAATTTACTTATATTTTGTTTCTTGGTTATGTACCACAATAGATACCCAATTCATTGCATTGTCATTTAGTTATATAAAGTTGATTAGCCAAATTGCTAAAAAAACTTTTTTCCCACATAAACACTGAATTTCACTGGTCTTAATTCAGTAAAACTTAAAGGGACTCGCAGTTTTGTTTTACCAGAAAATTTCTTGTGGGGATAGCCTAGGATTTCTCACCCCATAAACTTAACCACGGTCAAAGAAATTGTTTACATTATTATGGGCTACCCTATGTAGAGGCTGTCTAGCATATCATAGTGGAGGTTTACTGCATCCCATTGTAAAACTTGATGATTTACCCTAGGAAAGTTAACCATTTCTCTGTGAAATCTTCCCAAAGTTTAATCAAGTGTGTATGAAGCTTTAGATAGAATGCTCAGAATGTAAGAATTGTTATGGACTACAGGGCTGGTATTCTCGAAAGTTAGTCCAGGATTAACCCTAGAACAGCACTAGTTGATCCTAGTCTATCCATAAACCTGGTTCCGCGGCAAACAAAATTTGGAATGCTTTCGTCCAGGGTTTATAACTGGACAAATGATAGAAACCTTTGAGAATACCATAGTCAGTTACTCCCAGGTTAAATCTGAATTTAGTCCTGGACTAAAGTTAGTCCGCTTTCGAGAATACCAGCCCAAGAGATTAAGACTTTGTACTGCTACTTATATTAACCATGTCCTATTGAATGTTCCAGTAAGAAGAATACCAAAGTTAGTGTAAGTTTATACTTTTGACAAACCAACAAAAATTTACAGACCTAACTGACAGTTTCAGCCACTTTCATCCAAATGCGACCATCTTCAGAGTGAAGCTCTGTTGTAGACAATCTGCTCACCGGTAGGTGGTGAAAGCCTAACAACAGAGTTGTATACGTGACTCAATAAGTGGAGCCCTTCGTCTTGGTTCATGGTCTTGTCTCCTCTACATCTTTTCCATATCGTCTCCTTGATGCATCTTATCTTCAAACCCCATGAACATTTTCAATGAGAACCAATGTTGTTACTTTTTTATTAATTAAAAGTTTAATATTTTTTTGTTTTAGATTTACTTGTTAAAAAGCTAGAAGAACTAGAGAGAACACATAACATGTACAAAGGGCTGATGGAACATGCTAAAAGGTTACTGCGTGCATTTTATGACATGTCACAAACTCACAAAGGTAAGAAATAGCCATAGAAATGAAAGTTAAATAAGTAATAGAATAGAGTTTTTATTGAATCAAATAAGTTTACAAATCAATCTTGAATGAATCGAGTTGGCAGACGGGAGGAGCAGTTGGGTTCATAGAGACAAACATCATTCCACAACTTTGAGGCCAATGGTGTGAAAGTTAATAGTGGCCCTATAGGGTTTACCCTGAACCATTTTGGGGATTGCCATGGTATTCTGTAAAATCCCCTAATCTTTCACTGGTTGAGTTGAGGTGATTTCATCAGTTTTTGTTAAGCTTGCCTTGCATTTATTTTGCCAGTGATTTTGGCACAAACTATGTTAATGTAATAGTAATCTTGAGCAGTAACATCAATTATGTACATTCTGTTATAAAACTCCTATATTTCTAAACTCTAAAACGTTAATATCAGATAAGTATGTAATTCATACTATAAATATTGAAATTCACGCCATCATGTTCGGATTTAATATTTATCATCAGCAATTAATAATATGATGCCATGTATTTCGATAGCTGTGCATTATAATTTGGATTCTTCGTTTCTTAGCTATCCTAAAAAAGGATTAAAAATACTGAAAAAACAATCAACTCAAATTTTAACAGAAGTGTGTACTTAGACAACTCAACTATTTTTGTAATAGCTTTGTAGTGTTACATA
The DNA here is from genome assembly GCA_025631205.1 of Nesometra sesokonis. Classification (NCBI taxonomy): domain Eukaryota; kingdom Metazoa; phylum Echinodermata; class Crinoidea; order Comatulida; family Antedonidae; genus Nesometra; species Nesometra sesokonis. The sequence continues at coordinate 6,293 of JAOTQE010067196.1, forward strand.
CTGTGCTTACTTTTCCATTCTTGTAGCCTTTGGAGATTTATTTGCCGTAATTGGTGCACGAGAACCTCAACCCAAAGCATGTGAAGCCTTTGTTAAGTTTGGAGATGCCCATCGAACAGTAGAAAAATACGGCATACGATTACTTAGAACTGTAAAACCGGTAAGTGGATATTTTGAAGGAAATGGCCAAGTTCTCAAGGCCAGTGCTTGCCTGAGGAATATTGCTCAGAAAATGGCCCCTTGTGGCAGTTCGCTTGCAAAGTGCATTTATTTTTAGGAAACAAAGTATGCCACAAAGCAGTGAGCAAAATATCTATTGTGTTTGAACATTTTGTTTATTTGTGGAACATTGCTCAAAGTGTGTATAAAATTTAAAAAATCAGTACAGTACTTTGTTTATGTTACATAATCTTCAGCATTTTTCTAACTTTTACACTTAATTAAACATTGTTAATCTTGAAGAATACAATAAACAATTTAGCAATGACTGTAATAACTTTTTTTATATTTTTTAGGTAACCTCACAACCCTCCCCCTCCTCCCACTTTGTGGTCTGAATCCCTCAACCATTTTTGCCTATTCCTGTTCAAAACAACACCCTGGTATTGTCTATTAGACTTAAAATAAGAAATTGTTGTGTTGCCTATGCACATCCTTTTTTTTTATTTTGGTCTGATGTTTGTGAATTTTGTTCTTTAGGGATAATTTTATGCATTAGCCAATTAAGAAAGTTAAAATAAAATGTTACACTGTGATTTTCAAGATTTTAGTTGGTCTTGCATGGGCAACACAATGTTTTTTGCTTATTGTTTTTTTTTTTCCGTCTTACTATTGAATTTGGTTCTTGCAGATGTTAGCTGATCTTGGAACTTTCCTGAGTAAAGCCATTCCAGACACAAGGCTTACTATTAAGAAATATGCTGATGCTAAGTTTGAGTATTTAGTGAGTATTAACCAAAGGGTTATAATTATGAAATTTAGAGTAAGAACATGATATTTGTTCCACAATTTGGAAGAGGAGGGATGGGTGGGACGCATCCCCCCACAATGGTAACTCGGGGGGGGGGGGAATTCACGTCATACCCCCTGATCGAAAAACGTTCCGCCGCCTCTCACTATTTACTATACTGTGTTTGACTGTTTAAAGAAAGTCTGCTTTTCGGAGAGGTTGGTTTTTGAAAGATTTGACTCTACCATGGTATTTTGTTTTTGTATACTTGCAGTCTTATTGTTTAAAAGTAAAAGAGATGGATGACGAAGAGTATGCCTATGCTGCACTGGGTGAACCGCTGTACCGAGTTGAGACAGGAAATTATGAATATAGGTAAGTAAACACGTCAACATTGTGAACCACTGTACAGAGTTGAGACAGGCAATTAAGAATATAGGTAAGTAAACATGTTAACATTGTCAACCACTACATGCCGAGTTGAGACAAGCAGTTATGAATATAGGTAAGTAAATATGTCAACATTGGGAACCACTGTACCAAATTGAGACAGACTGTTATGAATATAGGTACAGTAAGTAAACATGTCAACATAGTGTACCACTGTACCAAGTTGAGACAGACAGTTATGAATATAGGTAAGTAAACATGTCAACATAGTGAACTGCTGTACAGAGTTGTGACAGCCAATTATGAATACCTGTATTTGTAAGCAAATTCAACAATGTCAACCACTGTACCAAGTTGAGACAGGCAATTGCGAGGTGTCGTGATAAATAGGGTCGTCTTGTACGCCAGGCCATTTGAGATATTTACAAAAATCGGTAAAAAGTCATAATTTTATGAAAATGAGATTTTTGTTTTTTTTTTCGGAAATTTATTACTTAAATTTTATAATTACAAACATCCTGTGTATGTTGGAAGACTTTCATCTGGTTGTCGATTTTAAATGTATAAGATGTTTTTCTTTTTGATCAACCCAAATAAAAATACAGATAAGAGTGAACTTATAGTACGTTTCGAAACCTGTCAGGGTTTGATTATCAGCTGGCGTGTTATCTGGAGTGTCGAATTCCAAGACAATGTTTGTGAACAGCGCCACCATTCGATCCAGTCGAACGTGCCCCTCCTCTTTCACTAGCAGCTGTTTGTAGATTTGGGACAGTTCATGGACCCCTTCATCCCTGTTCATGATGTTATCAGACCTTCGTATGTTGATGGATTCTTTGATTTGTCTCTTTTGTGCATTAGCCTTCTTTCCCAAGATTACAGCACCCCAATCTATGATATGATTAAGTTGTAATGCATGATCTGTTACTGCTGATTTATGTGCAATAGAAGATGTAGATAAACATTGCGCGCTAGTTAAAATCCCTTTCGTGTTATTTTCGGTGTCATTGCGATGTTCTTTGATACATGTTTTATGAGCCCTCCCTGTCTCCCCTATGTATACTTGTGGACAGTGTCAACAGCTTGGTATATGCCATCGCAAACTTAATCTTTTTTGATGCGGTCTTTTGGGTGCACGAGATTTTGTCTGAGTTTGTTGGTCGGGATAAAGAACGTGTTGATGTTGTGTTGGTGTAGTGTTCTTTTGATGCGTTCAGATAACCCTTTTACATATGGGATACCTACACTGCACTTCGACCTTTCAGTGTTGTCCTGCTGTTTTGGTTGGTGTTCTTGCACTTGTTTTCTGGTTCGATTTTGTTGAACTCTTGTGAAAGTCCAGTCAGGATACTTGCACTGTTTCAGAGCTTGATGGATAACTTGCATCTCTTATTTTCATCCTTCTTCTGTTGACAATAGGTTTTCACACCTGTCCACAAGCGTGTTAATAACACTTAGTTTGTGTTGTAATGGGTAACATGGCTTTAACATGAAACTGCCTATTTTGTTCATTATTGCATTGTACTAATAACTACATTAAAAAAAATATATATTATTTAAAAAAATATATATATATATATATGTATAAATGTAATAGCCAACTGTGTTTTGGCAGCTCCATGAAAACTATTTTACTGTAACAGTTTTTGTGCATTTTATTGATGGAAACAAATTAAAGATGAAATTCTCATAAAAGACCAACTACATTTTTGTTATTTTTTACCTGAAACTCATTTTGTAGCAAGACCTCACATATGTTTCACTGCAATTATTGCAAAATAAAAATACTAACAATAAGAAAATATATACTTAAGGAAATTCCATTTATTGATTACTGCAATAACTGTCATCATTATTTACCCACATCACTGATGTGGGTAAAAACTGGATTTTAATTGAGTATTTTCTATTTGTTTCATTACTATAACATCACCAATATCAAATCAATATTGAATGTCATCAGCTGTTGTTGTATTTGACAATGGCATGGAGAAAGCTTGTATTTATTGACACCTCCTTTGAGTCTTGTGTCAAAATATTGTATTTTGATTATAAGATTGTGTATTTGTTTTTAGGCTAATTCTCCGTTGTCGTCAAGAAGCCAGAGCAAGGTTTGCTAAGATGAGGTCTGATGTCATGGTGAAGATGGAACTATTGGACCAGAAACATGGTATGTATACATGAATCAAGGGTGTATGTATATTGGGTGGTGATGGGCAAGAATACTCATCCATGTCATCCACCAGAAGTTGTCAGTTTAGTGTGGAGTGGTATTGTCACTTGGTGGTCAGCATGCACCGTTCGCCATTGCGAAGGTCAGACGACCTCAGACTCTGGTACCTCACCACAGGGGCCCTAAGCGACCCCGGACATGTCTAGATCCGGCCCTGTGTCACTTGGTTGTCGGCATGCTTGGCTTCAATTATGAGGTCACAGACTTAATCTGGCCATACACTAAACTTTTTTCACTTGACATAACAGGTCCCATCACTACAGGTGTATGTATGCTTACATTTTTTGGACCAAAACCAGCGTTTTGATACGAAAAATCAACAGTCATTCTAAAAATATATAGAAAAATACTTTTCTTGTGTGTTTTAACCAAAATTGTTCATTTCTGATGTTAAGTAGCCATTTTTATTTGATAATAAAAAATTACCCACTTTGTTACTTTTGTTTAAAAGAATAGGAATGAAATCTACCGTTTATTTTTATTATATTTTTTAATTCATGAGACTCGAGGGAAAAAAAAATCCTAAAAATTCCCAAATAGGGCTGAGTATACTTTTTATGATTAACTAAAACATATAATGAATAGTAATTTTTTTGGTGAACGTGCCCTTTAAGTGAGATTCTAATTTAATATCTTGTACTGTGAATAACTTCTTGGCTGAGGAAATATTTGATGTATGCGAAAGTTCTTTTAAAGAATACCAAAAAAAGTTGTTTACTTGAAAATGTTTCATTGACTGTCAGTCAACATTGTCAGTATAATTGTGGCTTGTCTTTTAAATCCTTGCTTTCATGTGTTTTTTTTTTGACAAGCGTCGCCAATAAGTTTTCCACTTTCCAAGAAGGATGACCAACATATATAACAGCCTTCTTCAGGGAAATCTGAAAACTTCAACTATTGGTGATGCTCGTCAAAAAAAAAAACACCCAGCAGCAATGATTTAGAACACAAGGCACAATCGTACTGACGATGTTGACTGATTGTCAATGAAACTTGTTTACAAGTAAGTAACCTTTTTTGGTTTTATTTAAAGAACTTTCGCATATAGTTTATTCTATGAAAACCGATGGAATTTTTGATGTTTTATCCTACATGAGTCCACCAGATGTAGAAATGTAATTTGAAAAATAAAATATTCACAGCCCTGCTTGCAAATTCAACCTTTTCATGTTAAGCTGAATTACACTGATTACTGTATCATCATATTCATTGATTTGTAAGTATACGTTTGTATCATTAAAATATTATGAAATTACCACTGACACTTCTAAACATTTACTGTTTTTCATTTCAGTGCAAGATATTGTATTTCAGTTGCAACGACTAGTCTCCAAATTTGCCCAATATCACAAAGACAGTCATGCACAGATGAAAGACGCGGACGTGTTTCCAATCGAGGTTGACATACTCAAGACGACCTTCAGCTATGGGCAACAGGAAGAGTTTTCAGCGGAGGATGAGGAGGAAGAAGATGATGATGAATTGTTGACTGCAGAACAAGCCACAGAAGGTGGTGGTGTGGAACCATTTACTGGGAATTTACTGGGTGATTGAGGGTATCTGGATGGGTCTTTCTTCATGATTATAAATATTAGTACCTGCATTGTTAATGGCAATACACAGGGTTCATACGTGTCCTTAAATTCTTTGAAATGCCTGGAAAAACAACAATGTATTTTCTAGTACTGGAATCAACTGGAATATGCTAATTGTCCTTGAATGTCCTGGAAATTTCATGATATTGAAATTTAGTTGAAGTAAAACGTTCAATTTTATTGTTTTGAACCGTGCATGACAAGACCATTGATTGAGTGTCCTAAGAAATAAGACCTGGATGGTTCTTGAAATGTCTTTGGAATTTACTTGTTTTAACCCTGAATACAGATATTGCAGAATTTTGAAATAGTTTATTTCATTTTGGGCCAACTATTTCTAAAATTCGGCTACCCTAAACAATTTTTACTTGACTACACGTAATCTCTCATACTGTACAATGGGTTTCTGTTAATTCATGTAGTTACCCATCAGGAGACACATTCTAACATTATGGTTGACTCAGGGTGTCATCCAAGAGATTTGGAAAGCTGTATAGTATAATAAATAATGATGAGATTTGTATTATAATAATAATCTTCATCTAAAGTGGTGCTGTAGCTTGGTGGTTAGCATGCTTGCCTTCCAATCCCAAGGTCCTGTGTTCAAACCTGGCTGCATGCCAGCTTCTTTCCCATGACATAAAAGTGCCACTCCCTAAACCTCATAATGAGCTCAGAGACTTAATTTAGAAAGCATGACGTGATCTCATGCTTTTAGATGTAACACGAAATAAAGATTAACTACAATAGTGCTCAAGGCACTCGTGGACTTGTTGTTGCAAATCCAGTGAATTGCTGCTACACTACGTGTTATGTCATGTCCTTTGCAGCTAAGTGGCGCTACTACGTTCATCTATTCACAACATGTGCTGTATGGTCTAGTTCACTGGGTTAATTTCTGCTCCTCTTAAAAGAGGTACTGTGTTTTTAAAACTGCTCATGATCTATTTAAACTTTCCCTTCAGATAGATCTCAAGTTAAAGTTCTAGGTTGGTACATTATTTATATATTTCTGCTGCTATATACAAACTTTGCCTAAGTCGATTTGTTTGTTTGAATTTATTTTCATGCCAAATTTATGTGGTTTCCATTAATACAGTGTACAAGTCAATTTTATTCTTTCTAAATTATAGCACTTTAGATTCAACTTAGTCAAATTTAACTGTAAATGTTTTATTTTAATTTTGGCATTGTTCTTAAAGCCATTTAATTAATTTACTTGGCGATTGAAGTGCCACACTAGTATTTCATAGTATATTTGTGGGTTTTACTTTATTTATTTTATTTTACTTGACCTAAGTAAGCTATGGTAATTTTATGCATAACAGTATTTTCCAGTATGATGCAGATCTGTGCACTGGTTTAGCTAAGGAAAATTTTGAATTTTCTTATAAACCTGGTATCTTCCAAAATGTTTAAGTGGCGCTGTAGCTTGGTGGTTATCATGCTTGCCTTCCAATCCCGAGGTCCTGGGTTCAAACCTGGCTGAACGCTGGATTGGTTCCCACGACTTAACAAAGCCACTCCCCAAGCCTCCTAATGAGACTTGGCTTAGAAAGCATGGCATAGATCTCATCCTGTAAGTGGCGAGTAAAACTTGCTGCTGGATATGACACGATAAAAAAATTTTGTTTTGTTAAAGCTAAAATCAAGCAAATATACATAGTATGAAAATAAACAATTTGATATAAACATTACTTATATACTAAGTGACAAACAATTAAGAACTTAAATGCAGTTCTTCCAAATACATATACTTGTTTTAATTAATTTAAAAGGCACATGAGAATAATTAGGTTGTAATTGATTTTTAAATAATTTTGGGTTTTATTCCTAATTACCAAGGGATTTGGTGCAATACTAGATTTTTCTTTAATCTCTATAATAGTTATTGGTTAAATTTTGTGAAAGTTTACTAAAATATTTATTTACTAATTGTGTTATATTAACTGTTGTATAGGTTCTGGCTTTAAATGTTAGTGTATAATTTCCATATTGTTTGAGATTTCTATTTATGACTAGAAACAAGCTGCTGATGTAAAGGTATGTTCGGATTCAAGACTTAAGCCAAATGTAGTTAAAAAAAGTGCAAGCTAATCTCTGGGGTTACGACCAAGGTGTTCAGATACAAGGTATAGAATAATTCAAGCATTTTTAAAATTAATGTAAGTGGCTTTTTCTACGATCAGTCATCTGTAATTGATTGGCCAATGCAGACCAATTGCAAATCTTGATTGGTCAATGTGTAACACAAGGTCAAAATATTTCAAGTGTAAGAAGCTTGTGGCTTATACTAATCTGGAGTTTGCAGGAAGCCCAAGTTACACTCCGGATTAGTGACTTTCGCTAATCGCCACCTACATCAGACACATTTATTATACCGTGTGCGTTACGCTCCACTTATCGTCTGAATCTATACATACCCTAAATCAGTAGGTGCTGTTATTGATGATTATCCTGAATAAATGCCAAGGTGCTTATGAAATTTTGACTTTTTGAGGGAGTAAAGCTGCTAATAAACTCCCTGCTCTCACTATATGATTGTGTTTTATAGGCTGGTTACTATTAGAGTATGGGTTACTGAAGGTGGTAGAATAGTGGACCGCTGTTACCGAATCTAATGTAGGAATTTGAAATTAGTAACCATGCACTTTACTTGGATCTGGAAAAGTTCTCCTTTTCTCTGGATCTGTATTCGCTTGCTCTTGCTGTATTAATCACTTGATAAGTATTGGTAATCACTTGATAAGTATTGGTAATCACTGACCATGAGTGAATCCCACATTCAAGAGAGAAAAAAGAAAGACTGAGTAACGTCTGTTGAAAATAAGGATATAGAAAAAAATCCCACTATCATCGAAGGGTAACCATTCCTCTAGTTTACAGTATTTATTATGCATAGCAACTATTAAAAAATATTTTAAAACAATGAGCCATATCACTTATGGGACCATGTCTATCAATGCAGTTACTGTAATTATAGTAGAAACTTAATTAGAAAAATGTTGACATGTATCCTTGTATTCATGAACTTTAACATTAGTGAGGTTTTGCAACTGCACAAAAACGTCATAAAATATTTTAAGTTTGAATTGAACACCTATGGATATCTTTCACAATTGGTCAGTATTTTGCAACGGTCATCAACAATTCCTAGGTAGAAAATTTGGTATATTTTTAACACATTTAGCAACATTCAAAATGGAAGTGTGACGTATCCGTTTTGTTATCGTATTTCGTAAATTTGCGAAACCTCACTATTGTACAGTAATACTATTAGGAAGTGAAAGTGTTTATTTTGAAAGACAAATCATTCCAATATTTATTCCTGACAAATTGAAACTACAGTAAAATAGTGAATATTCAATAAATTATAATTATATGTATATATGGTTAAGGCAAATTAAAATAATATATCAATTTTTTTGTTTCATGAAGTTTTTTTTTCAGTTTGGTATGAGCCTTTCTTACCAACACCTACGTGAAGACCGATTTTATATGTACTCCAGAAGTTTTCCTTGAAACTAGCTGACGATTTACATGCCCAATCCTGACATGCCAATCCTGGCATGCCAATCCTGACATGCATCTTGACTTGCCAATCCTGACGCATGGGGCCTACTTTGGACGTCTTATACATACATAATTTTCCAGTGACTACGCTACGGGGGACTAGGGGACCACATCCCCACTCCCCCACCCCCTCCCACCCGTCGGGGAGTAATTTCAGATTTCGTCGGGTGCTTTGCAGACCCAGTCGAGCCCCCAATATACCAAATTACCTAAAAAGGCACGCAAAATACGTTTTTTTTTTTTGTTTTTTTTTTTTTGGTGCTTGTCAAACTGGAAACCGGGAACACGCCCACGTCAAAACTTGCCCTAAACGATTTGAGTGCCCCCTGTCGGGGACATTGCCCTTCAGTCACGCCGCCACTGATTTTTTTCAACGCATTATCAAAATTCTCACAAATATACAGATTGATAATGTGAAAGACTGCTACTTAACTTCGTAAAATCTATTTCAATAGTTTTTTCAAATAATATGTATAAAACATGACATCACTCAACGACCAAATTACGGAATTTTGTTACAGTGAGCATCTTGGGAATGACATTTTGTATTGCCTCAGTTTCCCCGGGCGTGGGCTGGGAGGATGGGGGGAGGGGTCCAGAGACAACTCTGCAGTTGTTTTTTTTTTAATGATTCAAGTGAACTTCCTTTTCTAGCCACCCCCTCTTGGGTGAACTCCCTTGTCTAGTGACCCCAAACCGATGTCTAAAATCCCCGAGTCCTTCAATGGCGTGAAATTAATTTGAAAATGATGCCAATTCTGAATATCTAGGGATGCTACATCATATATATTTTCTAACTTCAACCCATCATGATGAAGCTTAGTTTAGTGTTTTTATACCAAATCATGGCTGAATTTTGTTAAATTGTGACCCATTGAAGCTCTAAAGTTTTCCCATCACAGCACAACCATACTGAGGCAGGTGTGGTTTTTTTTTTCTTTACATTCAAATAGCAACACAGTCATGCCTCACTTGCGTTAAATTTGTAAATTAAAAAAAAACATATACGACACAAAATTACATTTCCGATCATCTAGAGGTGCCACATTCTAAAATTCTAAAAGGAGCCAAACGCCCCATAAATATTTGCGGTATTTTACATGCTAAAAGACACATTAGAGTTCATTAAAATGTCCCGTTTTCTAGATCAGCTTGTTTTGAAGTTCAGAGTTCGCGAACCGAGAAATTTAGGGTGGGGACAGGAGGCCGCCGAGGACGCCCGCAGGGGCAGATTTAGGGTGAGGAGAGCAACCTGCGCCCCCCCCCCCCTATTATCGTCAAAAGATAGTTCTCCCTTATATTAGGTGCGCCGGCTCAAAAATTTACAACAAAAACCCAAAATACGGCGAAAATACGGTACCAGAGAACCAAAAACAGGTGAATGACCTTTTTTTTTGCTCTCGTCAGGAAAAACTAAACGACCACGCCCACCCGGAATGGAGAAGTGTTCTCCCACCCCTCCTTTCGGCGCATCCTAGATCCGCCCCTGGCCCGGTAGCCGTTCAGGGCTAAGGCCCCGAAAAAATGCGTTTGTTTACGTGCTAAAAAAAAACCATTCTATAGAATCCATCAAAATTTCTCGTTTTCCAGTTCAGCCTGTCTTGGTTGCGAAGCTTAGACTTACAGTAGAACCTCGAATTTACATACCTCAATTTTATGAACCCTCAATTTTACATACCCCTAAAATACACTAAAAATGGTCATATATTGAGTATTAAATATAAAATTTAACTTGACCTAATGTAAATATGTGTTAAAATTAACAAATATAGATGTAATATATTAAAAAAATTCTTTATATTAGAATTTAGTGTGTAAATGGGGTAATAACTAATGAATAAACCTTAATAAAAGACCATAACTCAATTTTACAAACCCTCGTTTTTACATACCCCTTCTGGTCCCGTACAATATGTAAAATCGAGGTTCTACTGTACTTGCGAGCGAACCGAGCAATAGGTTGGGGATAGTGGTCCGCTGAGTGCCCATGTGGTGGTCCAGGGGACAAAGGCCGCAGAAAAATTTGCGGTAGTTTTTTTTTTCTCTTTCGTGGGGTCATCCCACCTTTATTCTCAATATAAATACCTCATCTCAATAAATAACAAATATGTTATTTTGTATTTACTGATTATACATTTACAATCACACATACATGTATACAGGACGTATGCTCTATTCTCATAGTAAATTTTACAAAAAAACAGATTAACAGATTAAGTACCGGTACTGATATTCGAAAGTAACAATAAGCCTCTAGGCCTTTCACTTAATTCCAATATGAGAATACCAATAATAACAAAATCTACTTCTTATAGTACTAACATACTGATTGATCATATACCCACAATCTCTCAGCACAATATTTCTTGTTGTTTTTATACATTTATTATTATTTGTATTATTTATTTATTTTTTAACATTTTTTTAAAATATTATGAGTAAAACATCATGTCACTAGTATACATAACTAGACCAAATTAACCCGCTAACGGGTCATAGTATTGTA
>JAOTQE010067207.1:0-17538 GCA_025631205.1 Nesometra sesokonis
TACCTCATTATGATTGTCTAGTGCGATGCAGATATCATTGTGGACTGATAAAAGTGCAGACTCAACGCTATGGTTGGCTGCAATAATACTGAATAGGCCTAACAAAAAATAAGAACAGGAATGGCTATTCTTAACTCATTCGTCCCATGATCCGAGCTTAATGATAACAATTTTTAATTTACCTTCTAGTCTATGTATATAGATATATATGGTACTTAAACCAGACTTTGCATGTTATTGTATTCTTATATGAGCGAATATGCCTGTCATGTATGTCCAGGGATGTCCATCGATCGATGGATACATCAATAAATAAATCAATAAGTCATTAAATCAATAGTGTCATTTAGAAATCAATAAGTTAATTATACTGATAAATGCAATCAATTTACAATTTTACCATACTGTGTACACATGGACAACCCACAGGTAATAACATATTTCCCTAGACTTGATTAGAACACAGCTAACAATATTACATTTTAAGAACGTTATATAACGCTATTTTATGGTGTTAGAAACGTTATTTTGTAGAACCTTAAGCACATACTTTTAACCAAATTTCACAACATCTAACGAACATTTGAACATTTATGTAACATTGGTGAAACATATTGCAAACATTATTGTTGTCACATACCAAACCACAAGAACGTTTTGTGTTTGCTTGGAAGTAAATTTTGGTTTATCATTGTAGCAGAAGGTTGTAAATCAACCAACAGGCTTAATTGTGTGTGGTTGTATCAGGAAACATAACCATAGCTTATATATAGAGAATGGAATATTCCATAAATAATATGGAATAGGCGTATTCTACATATTTTTATAACTGTTTTTTTTTCATAGTTTGGACTTACGATATTGTTGTGAACATGCTGACAAAATTTCAGCAATTACAGATAATTGTAGACACAAAATGATGATGATCTTGTATTACTGTGTGCAGGTATGTTTCTGCATGAAAACCAGGGAAAGCCTGTATACTGTAAATCATCTGTAAACACCCCTATTAAATTCGTTTTAATTGTCAATAACTAATTGTCTAATTGAAGTTAATTAGTCTACTGGTTTTCATAAGGTGGTAAAAATTAGTACCGTAAGTATGCCCCAACATTAAATACCATTTGCGTAAAGAATCCATAAGTCGCGTGCAATGTACTGAAATATCCCTTACGTGAATTTATATATAGAAGAGAGCTCCAGAAGAAATAAAGGGGATGGTTGAGTTTGGAGGATCTGAGCACAGAATATGACAAATTTTGTAGCAGTTTTAAAGTTTAAAGACCTTACGTAGTAAAAATAAAATTCACATTGTTGGAGTTGACCATAAACACAACAAGCATATTCTAATGAAAGTTGAAGGTTCGTTGATACCTTCAGGCGTTCACAAAGGAAGTTGTTTTATATTTATAATGAAATAATCTTAAAATTTCAGACCACCAATCAGAATTTCCATGTTTTTACTTCTTTTTCCCATGCAAATTTAAAATCGTACACACAGGACCTCAAACAGGCCAGTAAAAAAAATTAATATGCGTAAACAGTACATGTACATGACGAAAAAAACTAAATAAATCATGGCATGTCTGGTTTTGTGTTGTAATACTAAATTGTATTACAATACTATCGGTACCAGTCCTCTATCAGGGGCAGTTCTAGGACTTTCAGTTAGGGTGAAAAAGAAAACAAGCCCAACTCGGACCCATATTGAGGCTGAGGTAAGAAAATGTTTACATTTCCAATTTTTATATTGGGAATGGCGAGTATTGCTGGTTTGAATATGAATTTTGATTAATGTTTGTTGCAATGTTTGATAATGCTATGAGTATCAATTTTATTTTGTCGTTTCAAAGAGTAGGACCGTGGCCTCTGTATGCAAGGTTTTGACTGTTCAACCTCTTGTATAGTTTTACTTGTGGGGGTCAATGAACCCTTTAAATACCTACAGTACTAGCATGAATGTTTCTGATGGTGCACAACATTGTTTGTTGTTTTTTTTTATATTTCTACACCAACAATGTTGTGCACCATCAGAAACATTCATGCTAGTACTGTAGGTATTTAAAGGGTTCATTGACCCCCACAAGTAAAACTATACAAGAGGTTGAACAGTCAAAACCTTGCATACACATACACATACTAAACAACTTTATGGTCATAGATTATTCATTAATGCAGGTTTACAAATTTTCTATTTTCTTGGTAGCACCTTCCTATAACTTACCCAATCATACGCATTGACATCTACTCCTAATTTACATAAGGTTGTCACAATTTCAAGGCTTCCAGCATTGACTGCAAACGCAAGAGCGGTTTCACCGTCTTGGCCACGGTGTCTCGGATTTGCTCCATATTGCATTAGGGTTTTGACAGCATCTCGTTGATCATTAGCACATGCCCACATGAGGGGCGTGTACCTAAGATCATCTAGTTGATCAACATCTGTGCCATTTTCTAGTCTTTCCTGTAGCATAACACAATCACCCTGTGCCGCTAGTTGATGAATGGTTAAATCAGCTGAAAAATATACATACAGTATAGTAAGCTAGAAATAACAATAACTTACAACATTAATTACTTCACTGTATTATTGTTGCTAAAGTCATGTCCTATATTACATACAGGATAATTTACTGTTCCAAGATGTGTGGCCAGTATCCAACAAAGGAAAGTGATGGCCCATATTGCATACAGGAAAATTTACTGTTCCAAGATGTTTGGCCAGTATTCAATAAAGGAAAGTGATGCCCCATATTGTATACAGGAAAATTTACTGTTCCATGATGTGTGGCCAGTATCCTATGTCCTGTCATACAGGATAATTTACTGTTCTAAGATAAGTGGTGGCCAGTACACATTTAAAGGAAAGTCATCCCATATTGCATACAGGATAATTTTCTGTTCTAAGACATGTGACCAGTATCCTCTAAAGGAAAGTTAAGTCCCATATTGCACACAGGATAATTTACAGTACTGTTCCAAGATGTGTGGCCAGTATTTTTTTGTGACGAAAATTGAACTCTTGAGCTTACCACTAATTTCCCCTGGGTGGTGTTGTATGGTTTTGCAGATAAAGACAGGTAAGATATGAATTTTCTCAATGACTGTGATTAGAATTGCAGGACTTCAAAGGGTTAATATGATGTTGTGAGGCCAAATTGGGAATCTCTATACTTACCACCTGATATTGAAGGTGTTTCTGTTTGTCGGTTTCCTCGCTTTGTATTGGTAAAAGTAACAGATGGCTGAGAGAAAGAGTATGTAAAAACTATCATTTAGCTACAAAGCTATAATGTAATGTCAGAAAGATTTATATAGTACCTTATACATTAGAGTGTCAAGGTGCTGTAGACTAGATGTACACAACTTTATACCCCCAAAGGGAGGGAGGGAGCCATTACTGGCTTGTACTTTTTCTCTTTCTTCTGTTCTGCAGTGTGTGGATCGTTACACTACTTGTCTTGAAAAGTGAATTGGCTCATTTTATTGCACAAAGTTATTTGTGGACACGCATCTATACTCAATATGTACATCTAATTAATAGGATGCATGCAACACAGACTAAGGTTTACCAATACAAAAATTTAAATATAAACTAATGCAAAACAAGCTTCTCCTTTAATTATGAAGTGTTTGTTGCAAAATGCTGTTTAAACACAGAATGAAATGTTGGCTACAAAACTCAAACAGGTTGGTATACTTTTTTACTTTTGGCAATTTATAGAACTAAATTAATATATTTTATATTTATCTATGGAAATTATATAATTTAATAATAATAATCATATGAGATAATTATATAGCGCTTATTGCCAAGGCTAAGTGCTTCACAATTATTACCCCCAGTCATCGGAACAAACGCCTATGGAATACAATCTATTTCACAATGTTGCAGCTGTAATTAGTGCATATGGAATTTGTACCTCCCAGGTACCAATTTTTACTCCTGGGTGGAGAGAGGCAACTTGGATAATGTGTAAGGCTTGAACCAACGACATTATGACTAGAATTCTGAAATGCCACCACTGGAACAACTGCTTCCACAAATTTATATGCTCTTTAAAAAAGTAAATTTATATAAAAATATGAAAAAATGGATCATTGTAAATAGTCTACTTACCCTCAATGGTGAGTAGCTTGATGATTTACCCGATGATGATGACCGACTGATACAAGGACGCTTTACAACTGGCAGAGATTCTCGAGTCTCTGATTAATAAAAGTAATACTAATAACAATACTTACAATAAAAAATAATAATAGTATTCACAATAATAGACATTTATATAGTGCCAATTCAAACATAAAAAATGCTGAGTGAGGTAAAGACTCCAGTAAAGTTTCTGAAAGAGGTAGAACTTTAAATTTCCTTTAGAATGTAAATTAGAAGAAGTAAATCAAGTTTTACCATAATCCTATTGAGATTCACTCAAAATATATCATCTGTATAAATATATCGGTATTAAATGGTACAAATAAAAAGTGCAAATTTTGTAATTTGTCCAGAAGAAAAGATCAACATGGCAAATTTATATATAATTTATATATCCATCAGCTATTCCATAGGTTAGTCAGTCCATTGGTGGGTCACACCACATCATTAACATAAAAAGCTTTATCAGTTATTGATTGGTCAGTCTTTTAGAATGACCATAGCATCTTTAACACAAACAGCTTTATATTTTATATTAGTTTCAAATTTAGCAGGTTATTTCTTAGTTATATCTGTAAGCCATTACACAGGTTAGTCAGTCCATTGGTCAATCTATCAGTGTGACCATTACATCATAAAATAAACAGTTTTATCAGTCACATCAGTTTCAAGTTTAACAGGTTGTTTCTCAGTTATATTTGTAAGCAACTTCATAGGTTAGTCAGACCATTGCTTGGTCAGTCAAAGTGAGAATCAAATTAAACAGCTTTATTTTTCATCCATACCACTGGTTGGTTGCTCAGTTGTTTTGTAGTTATCAATTTCATTTAATTTTATTACATTTATTTCGTCTTTAACAAAAACATGTTACAAGAAACAGACACTTGTAGGAGGCAGACAGAATTAAATAAAAAGTGAACTGAATTAACTACCTACAGTAGTGTCTCTCAAACCTCCTAAAATGTTAAACTAAATTGAAATATAGATAAACATAAAAACGGATAAAATAAATAACAATGTAGACAATATTTAAAAATATATGCCTCATTAAGTTAGGTGTTTGATGGCAGAAGGTGTTTGTTACAGTAAGATAGCTGATGAAAGGGGAAAGGGACTATCTTTAACATCTGGAGGTAATTCATTAAAAAGTCATGGAAAAGAGTTAAATATATGGAAATGAGCAAGATTATAGTAGGAAGTTGCTCAATATCTCATCCCAGCTTTTGATCAGTCAGTCGGTTCTTTTTCAAATCAGTCTTCCATTATGTTTAAAATGTAATTTCCTTGATTTCTGTTTCAAACATATCAGCCAATGTCTTAGTAATGTCTTTGTTTATCTCATCACTTTATTCTGTCTGTCAGTCCGTATTGTAGTCAGTTTCTATTATGAGTATCACTATGATTATATTTCATTTTTCTAATATACTTACAGTATTAAGCTGGGCACTCGCTACGTCGCACGACGGTCGTACGACAGTCGCACGACTGGACCGTCGCTCCCTGTGTATGTCGTTTCCAGACGCAATGAAAGTCTTCTACTAATCGGCCAACGGTTTTTTAGTCATTTCCCTGTTGAATCACTAAAAAAACTGTCGCCCGACAAGTAGAAGACTGTCATCGCGTCTGGAAAACCACACACACAGGGAGCGATGGTTTAGTCGGTTGCACAATGCAGTGAGTGCCCGGCTTTACTGTAGTTTTAAATTTCCCGACAATTCCTCAGTATGTCCACTAGCCATTCCAAAGTTTAGTCAGTTGTTCAGTCAGTCCTGAACTGCTTGAGTATCCTGAATACCTATTAATATGCCACATGTAGGTCCAGAACTGCCAACTCACCCGATTCCAACCACTGCAAAATACCCTGATTTTTCATAAATTTGATTGATTTATCATTATTATTGAACTGATCTCTCTGCCTGTTCGCTTGGCGCTCTGCAATCATGATAAACAAGAGCAGTTATTTCCAATTTGATGGCCCCCTCCAACAGCAAATACTGTATCTCAGTTGCAGGCGGCTAGTTTTTATGCCTAAAATATAGGGCACAATTTGGGAATAAAAACAATCATTGTTGGCGGCGTGGCCAAGCTTTCGTAATCTGAAAATATCCTGATTTTTTTTTATGTTAAAAAGAATCTCCAGATTTTGATGACTCAGTGGTTGACAGGTCTGTAGGTCAGGGAATTGCTTCTTCAAGTTTTGCATTTTAAAAATTAAGAGGATGCTTATTAAAAATTTCATTGTTGAGATTAAAAATTTTCCCACACCATGTGTTTTAATATTGAATAATGATAATACCTGGAAATAAGATAGATTGCACTTCATAGTTGTCTTGCTCATGGTAGTGATCTTTTTCCTGAATTGATTTGACCACACTCGAACAGAGCTTCATGTCTGGTTTAGAACCATCAACTTCAATGTCAAATGATACTTGTGCTATTGAATGCTCCGCTTTACCATTGTTGTTAACACTCATCTTATTGTCCAAGTCTAATGCAGAAAGGTTGGTTAGACTATCACTTCTAGTTAATCTGCTTTGCTCTTGTCCAAAGGCACCTAAAAGATTTTCTCCATCCATGTATTCAGTCATTGTCTGGCACTGAAAATAATGTGAATGTTAATACAGTCGTAAACCAATTGTTTTTCCATTCAAAGAAACTAAAAAATATTGGGATTCCATAATAAACAGTAAACTACAGTATAACTATATTAGGTGTCTAGGGAGGGTCCCCCAGCCGTGTGGTTGTCAAGGAGGAGAAGCCCCATGCCAGTCGATGGTAGGAGACATGCGGCCTATGTTTAGTCTAAAATCAGGCATCTTGCATTTTTTATACCTTGCTTTGCAAACTTTTTTTGGACAATCAGCTGAAAGGAGATTTAATTAGCAAGTAGTATTCACAAAACAAAGAATAAAACAAAAATAAAGATTTAGTTTTACTTGAAAAAAAATTATTATAAATGTTATAATTTTCAGAAAACATTAATGAAATTATTTTTTTTAATAATTAGCAAGTAGTATTCACAAAACAAAGAATAAAACAAAAATAAAGATTTAGTTTTACTTGAAAAAAAAATTATTATAAATGTTATAATTTTCAGAAAAACATTAATGAAATTATTTTTTTTATTTCAAATTCAAATTTGAATTATAAAATAATAAAAGGGGCTGTAACACTGTAAGGAATACCCCCCTGAAAATTACGTTATTTTTCTAATATTTCCATGCATTTTCCCCATAGATATTCAAATACAACTGTTTAATTTAACATGAGGGAAATAAGAATGACTATGTAACACAAACTTAAAGACCCACCCACCCCCTGTAACACACTGTACATAAATCTACATACCACCCACACCCTGTGCGTTGCGTAATTTATGGACAGCCCCTAACATTCTACAGTCAGTTGGGGACGACTTGTTGGATGAAAAATGCACCAGCATGACTAGGAATGAACCGTCTTCTTACTTGAGTTGAACGGGCCGTGAGACTTGGTGGTGGGTGTGCAGAGAACGAGTTGACTTGAAGAAGATGGATTGACTACGGTAGTACGAGTTGACTTGGCACGAGTCGTCTCAAATTCAAGAGAGGCTATGCTAGTCTAGGCCCTAAACAAGGCACTAAGTCAAGCCTACTAGGCCCTCCCGGCCCTAGTACTAGGCCTAGAGACCGGCCTACCTAGCCTAGGCCTATATAGGCCTAGGTGGTCTCTAGCCTAGGCTAGGCCTAGGCCCATAGCCTAGCTAGGCCTAGCCCTGGCTGTGAGATTACAGATAGATTAAACCGAAAAAGTAAATATTATGCTCGTATATCTAAATTATTAATTAATATAAATAACTGATTCTTACCACGGCATAGGCTACACTAACACTAGTAGGCCTGGCTATGCCGAAGTGTTAGGCCTGAAAAACAATGTTTTGGCCGCGGTTTTGGCCCTTCCGAAAACGACAGAGCCCTGCTACGATAGCGCCCCCTAGGTGGTTAATAGCCAGCCGTTGTATGGAATGAAATCATCGCCAAAAAAAACACCCTGCCTCGGTCTTCCAAGTTTCGCGCTCGATGCACACTTGGAGTCAAGGTCATTAAGTGGTCATTTGTATAAAAATACAAAGACAGTTAAAAAAACCCATTAACTTCATTTACTTGGGGTCATTTAATGTTAAATGTGTGTTCATGAATGATAAACCTTAACATAAACAATACACGTCACACTAAGGATATGGCGCTGATTTGGATTTATATTATTATATCGACGTACGATGTTAGTGGAGAAGGAGTTGCATTCTAATCGAACTTACGCCTCATTACATAGTCCCAATGGCCGAGTGGTATATAGTAGGTAACCCGGATTCGAGTCCCGGTTGGGGCGTCACTCTCAGCAGATTTTTTCATTGTTTTACGTTTCTATATATGAAATTTTCTTTTTGTGACTGCGAATGCTAATTTGTATTGGCCTATTATATACAGTACATTAGACAACTTAAATCCGAAAGGTCCACTAATCAACTTCAAGTAAGAAAGTATAATGCATACTCCAAGCAATTGAGATACACGCCATCGTGACAAGATTCAATATTTCGACATAATTCATGTCATCATCCTGATGATGACATAATTTATACTTTCTTAGACAACTTACCATAGGCCTATAGGGTTTGGAACTAAATGCACCTCAGTGTGCATTATTTTGTGTGTTGGGTTATCAAAAGTTTAACCAGACGAACAATGGCAACCAAGAAGTAAATCAACGATTTGTCTCTGAATGACTTGATTAGACATTAAAATAACGGAAGAAAACAAATTTGCAATGATCAAACCCTTACATGAAAAGTCAGTAAGGACAAGATTTTACAAAATCGATAATAAATAGTAACATTACAAAACAAAGTCAAACGCGGTTATAGTGTGGACACAGATCATGACAAAATGCCTCTGAAATTGATTATAATAAGGATGGAATTTAAAGAACACTTCATAAACAGAACGCAATTTTGCTTCAGGAAGTTAAAACAGAGAGGCAATAACAGTAAATTAGAATAATACAAGAATAGTGTCTTAAAATTAGAGATGCCTTTGTTATGATTTTTGAAAAAGCGGCATTCGATTAGAAAATTGGAATTGACTTAATTTATAATTTATAATGTAAAAAAGCAACAGTTAAAGTAACAGGCTGAAGATCTGAATGTTCTGTGATTATACTATATGAAACAAGACTATTATTTGCAATATATGCAGACTTAATGATGGCAGTCGAATTGACAGATACCAGTGGCGGATCCAGAATCCAGAAAAAGGGGCAAAAAAAAAATAAATAAAACGATATTTCCCCATTTTGCATGTTTTGGTACCCTGTGCTGATGTTATACATGACCCATATGTATGCCTAATTTTTATTTTTTAGGGTAAATTTTAGACCCGGCGCTCCTAATAGGGGTCGAGGAAACTACGTTTTTGCGCCGGCTGCGCCCCCACTGACGAAAAAGCAAGAGGAAGTCTACTGGAGGATACCAAGCCAGAGAAAAATGACATTGTAGAAAGCGCAGTAAAAAGAGAATTATATTAAAACAAAGCAAAAATAAAAGCTCTTCGACCGACCGATACTGTTGTTGTCTAGAAACAAGAAACTTCGCAATGTTTCCTGTCTGCAGACAGTGAAAGTAACGTACACTATCCCATGCAATGCGCTCTTCTCTGGAGACATTTAAGGAATAAGACACATAACAATTAAAAATAAAAATAATGTATTGTCATTAATTACGGCACGATGTTTCTAATTTGAGTTAGAATATCAACTGTTATATGTCTCCAGATAAAGAATATACGGTATTAGTGTATGAGTATCTTTAGCTGAACGAATATTTGTTTATGCCTTCAAACACTGGATGCCATACTGAAACATAATTCATGATATAATGGACAGGCGTACATTGGTGGTGGAAACAAGTAAAACTATCATGGGAAGGTTTACAGTAGACAAAAGTAATGAGAATGACAAGAACAGAGTGTCACCATAAAACACTATTAATCATTAATAATAACAATACTAATAATAATAATATCAGTATTAATAATATCAATAATAATAATAATAATAATAATAACAGTAATAATATCAAAATGTAATAATAATAATAACAGTAATAATAACAATAATAATAACAGTAACAATAATAATAAAAATAACAGTAATAATAAGAATAATGATAACAACAACAACAATAATAATAATAATAATAATAATAACAATAACAGTAACAATAACAGTAACAATAATAATAAAAATAACAGTAACAATAATAATAATAACAGTAACAATAATAGTAAAAATGATAGTTACAATAATAATAAAAATAACAGTAACAAAAATAATATGCAATATTTTTGCTATAACTAAATAACACTACTATCAGAATTAATATTAAAGGTACATAAAAAAAACACAACAACATAGTTTTACAATCAGCTATTTAAAAGTCTATAAATAATAATAATAATAAGAATAAGAATAATAAGAACAATAACAACAACAACAATAATAATAATGATAATGCCACTTTCAAAATAAATCGTACAGACTATTTAGTGAACAACTTGGCAAATCAGTGTAATAATATTGTTGGATTTTGGATTTTAATATTAGACCTATCGTATTAGATTTTCCTACTCACTTTTCTGACGGAGCTAACTGAAAATAAGTTGGGCTCATGGGTTATTCTGGTATTCTTTTTAAATCGAACAAGTAACAACATTCTGAGATAATTAGGTCTATGTTAAGTTGGCAGATGTGAAGTGCAAATAAAAATTAGAATTGGAAATCGCAAAATATGTTTTAACAAGAGAATAGAGGAGCAAACCAAGACTGGAAAAAAAGTGGAATTTTTTTAAAATGTTGGTATGGAGAAGAATAGAGGAGATTAATTGGAAAATAGACAAAATTTCAATGAACATACTAGAGAAAGTAATGAAAAAACAACCTTAGATAGACAGAACGAAGAAATGGATAGGAAGATATATAGGTCTGCTATATAGGCCTACCGTGCTTTTTAACAGTGTTATGCTTGTTATTAAAGGAATAATATTTAAGAAGGAAAACGTCCTCGTGAAAGAAAAATACAGTAATTATGATTCCAGATCATTTGAAGATAGCTAACCGCATGAAAGATAAAAACTATTGTGAAACTGTCAATAAGACAGATGATAATAGTTCTAAGTTACTTAAATATTTTTTTTTAATATATTATTTGAGATTTCGGTGCTAGTAATAAAACTGTCAGTTATGGCCGACGTGTGAGTTTTATTTAATCTTTGGCTTAACAGCAAAGGCTCTAGGCACTACTTCTGTTTAACCTTTTTTCAATAAGAAATTTAAAACAAAACAGTGTTTTTGGTGACGATTTATCAGTTTTAGTTCAGTATACAATCTGGAAAGGGTTATTAACCCATTATTTGATCAGTAAATTTCCAGCTGCCGTTAATATTTTTAATTTATGCCTCTTTTTATAATTATTCTATTCAGGAAATAATGACCTAAACGCTAATATTTACAGCGTGTCAATACTGAGCTTAGCTCAAAGCTGGAATTTCTAACTCGACCCTGAACTTGGCTTTAAAGGATCATCATCTTATGTATAATTTCCATGAACTGTTAAACTATGGGAGTAAGAGGGCATTAAGACAATGGACTCATCAGGTTGTTCATCATCAGCAAACTGCTCACTTAAGGCTGCCGAATTACACGCGCGAACGCACCTGTATTTGCGCTAACTAGGCTTATGAGACAATAGCCACGCGAGGAACAGCTCGAGGTAAAATAATCAAAAAATTTAGTCAATCGGTGCAATGTTACTATTGACAATGCACCTATTTCAGTGCTTTGCCAACAGGTATGGCTAAAAATCGGTTAAATTGCAAAGTGGTACTTAATAGGCCTAACACTCAGGCTATATTACAAGTAATTCATCTTCAGCTAATAAGATACAACTGTAATCTATCTAGTTGGGTAATGTCCGGCGTGTCCGGCGTCGCACCACACGTGCGTGTCTTGTGTGTGTAAGGTTTATTTACGCAAACCTGCCTGGTCGCACGTCTCATGCACGTGTTGATGGCTTAACATATGCACTTGTGAACACACGTGTTGGCGGCGATGCTAAAGCACCTGAAATCAATTGTGCCTACTACAAGCGGGATAATGATTGTTAATATATATTTAACGTATATTTTAATATAAACGTTGCGTATTTCAATGTATTTAATGTAACTGTACCGTTTGCGTAGGTTTCACAAATTTGGATTGAGCAACAATGAAAGAGAAATGTTACAAATTTATGTTTTTTAGAGGATGTTCTAAGTTTTCATACCTTCAAACTTGCCAGATGCAGATCCAAGTGGGGCCCAACGGACATGCCCCCTTTTGAAACCAAAAAATGTATTTTTTTGCACAATTGTGAATAAAACGGGCATCCACGCCCACCCGGATCTGGAATCCTGGATCCTGGATCCGCCCCTGTTGCCACTAGATTTTTACTCTTTTTGGTTTTCTACTCAAAGTCTCTTCTTTCAGCAGTCACGTTTAATTGTTTTTTAATTTCTCGCTGATAAAATAAAATTCGTCATTACTATTCGTGACATTATCCTGGGTAATTTTGAATCACAATAAGCTTATATTTTACACAATTGTTTCTAAAACTGTCTTCGCATACGGTTAGGATTCTACTCCATGTTAATCGTCTATCAAAACAAGTATCTATTCAAACTCGCCTAATTATAGCTCTATGATGTACCTAAGTCAAAATTATCTTCACGAAACATCATACTTTGCCAATGCTTAGGCCTATTATGACTGATATTTACTCTAAATTGCCTATTTGAAGTTGAATAAAATTAAAGTCGAACAAATTTTACATTTTCCATTATTATTGGTCCGTACGTCAAAGTCTAAAAGATAAAATTAAAAGAGTGCTAGACCCTACAACTTTCAAAAGTTGGCTAACTAAATAAAACAGTCCGTAAACTTGTCCGCTATTATTCCATAATTATATGACTGAACCTCTATAATTCACAATGAATTATAGAGGTGGACTAGCCCTCTATAGTTCAAAATGTAAAGGTGAGAGAAATATAATTGCGCGAACTTATAAACGCAGATTAAGCCAACGCTATCATATATTTTGTTACGTTTATAATATTTGCAGTATATGTTAGCTTTGTTAATGCAAGGCTTTTTAACACAGCAAATTACAATTAAAGGACAGAATCCTAAGACGCCATGAATTTTTCAAGATCTACTAATTTTTTATTTCAGTTCTCAACTTAACACATTTCCGCATTATACCCAACGTAAATAATTTGAATTGCTTTTTTACCCAGCAAAATCCTATAGTTTCATCTATTCTGCCTTTCTAATCACTAACCCAAAGCGCCTATGTTTTTTATTGCATTCCCGGCGTCTTACAAAATAATTCAATTATATTAATCGCAGATTGAATGTACAGTATAATGTACAGTATCATCAGCTTTTCTAGCCTCTATCTCTTGTTTTATTCAGCAGTCTAATACCCTTATATTCATTGCTATTTCTTATATTTATTATATTTACAATCATGATCTATACCACAAGAGTAAATAGACGGAAAGAAGTGACAACCTTGTCCAATTCTTCTTTCCATAAAATTCACAGACACCCATCTGGTATTAGTTGTTACACAATTTACATTCTTGTATACCACTTCAACCCAATTACAAAAGGACTTACAAAGTTGAACTTTTTTAGTACTTCAAATTTAAATTCCCTACTTATCGAATGGATAGCTCTTTTGCAGTCTAAAATGACCATTGCTCCTTCAATGTCGTAACTCTCTGAGTATTGAAGCAATTCCTGCGTCTTAATCAAACATTCTCTCAAGCAAAACGATCTTTTATATTGCACTTCTGGTCTGTGTTTACTAATAATGTGATGACTACATGTAAACGATTACTTAAAACGTATGCAAGAATGTTACATTGAGTAGTGGGATAAAGCCTCAATCAGATTTTGCCTCTTTAACCAAAATGTAGTAACACCCCGTTTTGTGGAATCTAGTACTTCGTAACTGTCACCACATCCATTTAATGCATTACAGATACTAATCTGATCTTATTCCAGAAAAAAAGTAAAATTCAACGGTCAACCCACTTGAACCAGGAGGTTTATTGTTGGTCAGCGTGTTTGCGAATTCATCGAAGGCTATAGAGCCTTCACAAAATTCTCTTTTGTTTTCATTCAATGTATTTTACCGTCGTCACTGAAAATTAAAGAGAAAAGCTTTAATTTGTTGTCTGAATAAATACAATGCCAGATTTTGTTCTTCAAGTAAAAGGATGAAGCAAAATGTGTATTCCAAAATATTTCTTGAAGAATATTAGCAGTTGCTGAAAAACGGTGGATATTGATATACCTGATTTATAAGAATATTATTGTAAGATATATGGTACCGTCTAAGACCCATTTGTTCAATGTTTGCTTTAGTTTTGATTAGAGTTATTCCAAAAGTAATTATCACAATAACTTGCAATGCTGAATAAAATCGTTAAAGCTAAATTTTGGACTCGCTCAGATCAATACATTTTGAAAATTCCTCGCACTCATTGTCAAAAAACAGTTTCTGCACATCTTCAGGCATCACTGTTTTCTCTATCTACTTCAGATAAAATTTCTTTATTCCAACCATATTCATAAGCATTCCTGTTTTTATAATTGTTTACGCCTGCTGATCGCCATTCTCTAGCAGTGTTTGATAACCTGGTTGTAACCATGCTATATCTGTTACTTTTGCTCTGTTTTGTTAAATTGCGGTCGAAAATGACATATCGTGCTTCGTTTTGGTCTCTATTCGGTACAACAGTGATATGTATTCGTCCTCAGACAAAACAGAAGAACGTCTGATTCAACAAGATGACTGAGATTGTGAACAAACCTTGGTTTTGTCTCTATCAGCTTTCAGCACATTATATTTGCTCTTGCAAAAAAGAGGCTGATTTGTAATCGTTGCACGTACACGCGTGGAATACTGGAATATAAGACATAACTTATGTTTGCTCTTAAGTCGATGTCTCTCAATTTCAAAGCCTTTCGTTATTTAGCAGTGTTTATAGTATCACCATGTCTCCATTTTCGTTGAAATGTAGCATTGCAATAACAGCGATGTCTGTGTTGCCAGAATGTGAACTGATGATATTATGCCTTCATTGTAACTTCTAAAGGCGTGAATCTATATGCAAGACAACCTTAATGTTTGCTACTCCTGACTACTGGTAAGATCTGGAGCCAAAAAACATCATCTCTTTGACAAGGATGCATTCTCTATACGATGAAAAGTTGACACCGTCAAAATTGTCGCCAGTATTACCAAGGTTTACAAGCTCACTGATACAAAACAGGTTTCACTTCCGTTATATATTTGTTCTTTAACTAATAATTACATGAAGAAACACAAACTTTAAAAAATAAAATAAAGTCGATATGAGGCGTTCTATAATATTGGTTAATGAAGTGTGAATTTCTAATATTAATTTTTGATACAATTTTTGTCTTTTCATAAACTAGATATGTCAAAGTTTAATGGGAAAATTGATCACTAAATTTTAAGTTATTTCATATATATATTAAAAAAAAGAATATTTGGCGTTGCAGACGGGTACATTTAATAATTCCAAATATTTCTTTTATTATACATCCACTTACAAATATATTACAGATATAGATGCGTTGTGCTCACATTGTAGGGCTACATAATCATACATTTGGTTGAACATTTTTATTTTATTAATTTCATATAGGCCCTCGGGACATTTTTAGTTTTTTTACATTTTTAAAAACTAATGACATCAATTTCTTAATATTTAGTTTCCTCATACTAGGTATGAACAGTTTTTTTAACTTTTGTGATTTGGCTAAAATGTATCATATTTTCATAATTATTTAGTCCCGGACGGGTCTATTTTCAGTTTCCCAAACATCGGGTATTTTTTGTACTGGCAAGTACATTTTTGTTGTACTAAAATTTCAAATTGTGTTTTAACCAAATGCTATGATAGGCCTATTTTCCCAGACCGGACAGTTTTGTCCCGGACGGAACATTCTTTTACTTTCACAAACAACAAGGATTTTAGTTACTTTCAAATATATAGTACAAAATAATTAAAATTGTTCCATATAAGTTATACATTTTACAATGATATATATTTTACAGTAGTACACCGGACAAACTTTTCCGTTCGCAATAATCAGCATGTCCTGTCCGCAACGAAATATAATTAATATTATTTCAGAAAATCGCAGTTATCAGTTTGTGTTTAACAGTTAGGTATCTACAACAACTCTGGCAATAATAATTTTACGAAATAGATTTACAAACCTTTTTCAAAAGAGAAATAGGCCTATTAAAAATTGTAAATCTCTCTAAGTTATGATCAATTGTTACGTCCACAACGGCCCAAATTATCAAAATATTTTAATTTTAGGGCCCACTATTTTTTTTCATTCTAAAATTTAACCTTAGGGATGTATGTAGACATTTATTTTAGCGTGAATGAATTATTTATTCAGATTTCTGAGATAAGGCTTGTTAATTTCCAAAATGTCCCATCTGACAAAGAAACTGAATGCTCCGTATCCAGGTTTATCTGAAATAGAAGTTACTTCTTACCTGACATCAATATAAACGATTAACATGTTCGACACATCCAGAACTAATGATACTTTTGTTATTACCCATACAAAAAAAATGCATGACAAATCAGTTCAAGCAACTGTAGGTAGCTAAGTATAGTTAAACTTTCAAATTGTTTTGTTACTACTGTTCAAACAATCGAATAGCAACTAGTTAAATGCAGTTGGCTGGACCAGTTCAAGCATTTGGATTGATCAAAGTACAGATCAATTCAGCCGGTTACATGGACAACTGCAATTTTGGGTTTGTACCTGATACACCAGTTCAACCAGTCGGGTAAATCAAATGGACCACTTTTATCAATCCTCAAGTGTGCGACGAGCTTAAGGCATCACATCTGGGCACGCGTAATCTAGACCTTGAGGGTATCCACGAAGCCATTTTATCTTCCGAACTAAACCCACTCACTCTAGCTCAGCTATATACAACTCCACGACAGGTTCTACCGAGGGGTGCGATTGGTGCGTACGCAGCACTTTGCCGCTTTCCCCCCTGTTTCGAATCATTGGCGAAATAGTTCGAGCAGTGTATGCATTTTTACCGACAGCGCCACCAATGCCACGTGTAAAACCGGTTCCAATAGACACGTCTCAGCTCTAATGCCCCTTCCCACATTCACGATTTTTGCTACGACAGAGCACGATTTTTCAAAATTGATCAATCGCAATAGCTTCGTACA
>JAOTQE010067218.1:4906-17537 GCA_025631205.1 Nesometra sesokonis
CCTTGTTTTCAGTATCAGGTCACCAATTACCAGTGATGTTAATTAGTATCTCTTCCATTTTGGTTCCTTGTTTTCAGCATCAAATCACCAATTACCAGTGATATTAATTTGTCTATTCCATTTTGGTTTCTTGTATTTAGTATCAAATCACCAATCACCAGTGATACGAATTGATATCTTTTCCATTTTAAACATATGTCTTCAGCATTCGATCACCATTGACGGTGATATAAATTGAAATTCTTTTTTCATTTTGTACATTTTTCTTCAGCAGTTCACCATTGACCAGTGATAGTGTTCCTCTTTGAGGCGCGGATTAAGTCGGAAAACCGCCTCTCCCCTACTAAGAAGAATATATTTTGTTTATGAAAAACTCACTTTTACAAGAAATTATCAGTAAAATTGTCTCTTAGATACCTATTAAACGCAGCATCTATTTCCAAAAATTGTTCAAGGGAGGATCCAAGACCTTTTTAATCACACTAAGTATCGAGCATTTTATATACAACACATCAACTTGGGGCTTCACGCGCGCCTCACACATTATAACATTAGGCCTGTTAAATATTTGTAAAAGAAAACAAGATGTGTTTATAAACAACACTATGCCCCCGGCAATAGCAAAATTTTAATATAGCACTTGAAAACCAGAATTTAAATCGAGGTCAAAGATCAAGGACAAGGTAGACGATAAAAATGTATTGTCACACAAGAAAGTCTTATAATTAGCAAAACGCATGTCAAGTATTAAAGACCTATCACTCACGATCGTCATGGCGACAGTTAAAGTTGACAAAAGACAGACAGACAGACAAAAAGACGAACAAGGTGGAATATGCCACGGAATATACACCCGGGGTAAAAAAATATCTACAATTATATCATTTTATTTTGAAATATTAATGTGTATATTTTGACCCACATTTCTAGTTACGATTGAAACACAGTCTGCCTGTAAGAATGCACCAGAGATAATTTATAGAGAAACATTTCCAGGGTCCTAGCAGGGTCTGGACCGACGCCTATTGCCATGTGTTTCATGTTAAAATCTCACACTTGTACTTGTCTAACTTAGTATCGTCCCCTCCCTTAATCGGAAACATTTCCAAGGTCTGGACCGACGTCTATTGCCATGAGTTTCATGTTAAAATCTCACACTTATGCTTGTCTAACTTAGAATCGTCTCCTCCCTTAATCAGAAACATTTACAAGGTCTGGACCGACGCCTATCGCCATGAATTTCATGTTAAAATCTCACACTTGTGCTTGTCTAACTTAGTATCGTCCCCTCCCTTAATCAGAAACATTTCCAAGGTCTGGACCGACGTCTATTGCCATGAGTTTCATGTTAAAACCTTACACTTGTACTTGTCTAACTTAGTATCGTCTCCTCCCTTAATCAGAAACATTTCCAAGGTCTGGACCGACGCCTATCGCCAAGGAGTTTCATTTTAAAATCTCACACTTATGCTTGTCTAATTTAGTATCGTCCCCTCCTTCAATCAGAAACATTTCCAGGGTCTGGACCGACGCCTATTACCAAGAGTTTCATGTTAAAATCTCACACTTGGGCTTTTCTAACTTAGCATCGTCCCCTCCTTTAATCAGAAACATTTCCAAGGTCTGGACCAACGCCTATCGCCAAGAAGTTTCATGTTAAAATCTCACCCCTGTACTTGTCTAAGTATCGTCCCCTCCCTTAATCCAACTTCGCTGGATCCGCCCCTGATTTGAGTGAGGGACTGCTACAAGTATGTTAACATATTGAAATTGTTTACTAATTGAGAGATTGCTACATATTACATAAATATAACTTGCTGTAAGTTCCCAAACCTTCTAAATTAATAAGTACTATATCGTGCTGCGATGTATATGTCACAATATACACAAGGTCTTATTAATATCCAATTTGTTTTATTCTACAGGTAGTTATACACAAACTGCTTCAAATATAAAACATGAACCAACACAGGTTCAACCAGGTGAGCAAGTACAAACAGTTTACTTGTTTATTGATTTATTTAACAGTTACACAAACTATAGAGGGCCTAGAAACACAACAATCAAACGGTTTACTTGTTTATTGATTTAATTAACAGTTACACAAACTATAGAGGGCCTACAAACAAAACAATCAAACGGTTTACTTGTTTATTGATTTAATTAACAGTTACGCAAACTTTAGAGGGTCTAGAAACAAAACAATCAAACGGTTTACTTGTTTATTGATTTATTTGACAGTTATACAAACTATAGAGAGTCTAGAAAAAAATTCAAACAGTATACTTATTTAGTGATTTATTTTACAGTTATAGAAACTATAGAGGGCCCAGAAACAAAACAATCAATCAATGTACTTGTTGTTACTGTAACAGTTATGTACGGTAAATATTGTAAATATTAACGATAAAATGAATTGAATTCAGTTCAATCCCCAAATTGGAAGTTTTTTCAGTATATGAAGGCCGTTGTCCCAAAAATACAAACATAAATTTACATTTACTGTACATTTTTACTTGTTTATTGATTTATTTTACAATTATACAAACTACAGAGGGCCTAGAAACAAAAACAATCAGTTAACTTATTTATTGAATTATGTTACAATAATATAAACTATAGAGGGCATAGAAACAAAAACAAAAAATAAACAAACACAGTTTGTTTGTTTATTGATTTGTTTGACAGTTCTACAAATTGTAGAGGGCCTAGAAACAAAACATTCAAACAGTTTACTTGTTAATTGGTTTATCTGAGTTATACAAAATATTGTATATGAACCTGAACAACAAACATTGCAATATGTACAATATGTACGGTTAATACTGTAACAGTTAATTTCTACAGTAATGTACGGTTAATAATGTAACAGTTAATATTACAATATGTACTGTAAATGGAAGGTCTAACCATAAAATGAGACTCATGGTAGAAAATTCCTAAATTCAGTTATACAGCATAATATAATGATATAATGACATTTATTAGATAAGTACATCCAAAGATGTGAGCATTTGACGTTTTTCTGTATGGAACACGGTTTTGCGAAAATTTACCACAAAGCAATCTAAAAATATAATATATTAATATATAATATTATTATTAAAAGATTATAAATTTCAGACAATCTGCATAAAGAACACTTTCCTGCATTAAAATTGGCATAAGTAAATTATAATGAAGTATAAATACCATAGTACTAATTGATTAAAACTAAATTTTAAACATTGATTTAGGATCTATTTTGGTGATAATCACAATTTGATCTCACCTAAGATGCAACTCATTTTGCGGTGAGACCTCACAAATACTGTAACAGTTAACATTACAATGACGGTAAATACTCAACAAGTACGCAATGGGTGTTGCTCATTACCTATCTGTCCCGCAAAATTATTACATTATTCAATAAAATGACATATGACATTTTTCATTCCCTTGACGCGTTTATTATTCTACTTTATATGTGCAGTGTGGGGTGGGGGGGGGGTTACAGGTTTAACGGGAATGGAGTAATTAAAACAAAACTCAAAGAGGCAAATAAAAACCTGTTATTTCAACGGGTGTTTCTTTTGTCAACATCCAAATCGGAATTTAAGCCTCCTAAATCACAATCTTGGATCCGCCCATGCTAGCATTTTACGTTTTTTATTTGATTTACTGATCATTGTTAGCAACGTATTTCATATCCTTATGCGAAAATATGTAAATATCTCAAAGTTACATTGAAACTTGTATTCTACAAGACAAATGTTCCGTCTGTAACACAAGTAGCAATTTCTCGTAATTTGTGTTACTATCCTACACTTTTATTGCAATAATCCTAGTTATTCTTCTTTCTTTCTTCCTAATTGTAGATCCATACAAGATGTTTGGACCTACAAGCAGGACTCTTAGTAACCCAGGTAAGAGACAACGATATACTCAAAATAATTGCTATTTTGAACCATATTAAAACATTAATAAAACAAGGCATACATTATACTGTAATAATAATGTATGTTATTAACACTAACAATAGTCGCAAAAATCCCGTAAATTGTAAAATGTAATAAAAGTATTCAAATAATTATGTTAATATTGTCCATTAACATTAATGTTTATATGAATATTAGGTTTTTCTTTATCAGTGGTGGTTTGGCGTTTGATTGCTTAGTTTCCCTGTGTTTATTTCAAAAAATCTCAATTTTGGACGTACATCATATTAAACTAAAAGATTGTAGAAGAATGAATTATTATTATTATCACTATCATTATCGTTTTTATTGTTACTGTTGATGTTATTATTGTTATTATTATTATTATTATTATTATTATTATTACTACTACTAGGCCTACTACTACTGATTTTAAATTTTAAAATAATTCAATATTTTAATACTAAATTGGCACAACAAAAAATAAGAACAGGAAGGACTATTCTTAACTCATTCGTCCCGTGATCCGAGCTTTCAATGATAAATAGTGTTAATTTACCTTCTATTATTATTATTATAATTGTATTTATAATAACAGGTATACGTAGTATTACTTCCGATGGTTAAAACAATAGCATACGATTGGAAACAAGTCTGTGTTATTTATTGAGAATCCGCTGATAAATAGTCCTGGAAATGATAGATTTGCTGATAATGTATTAGCAGGGTCTGTAGGTTTATTTCTAGCTAGCTATATGACATGTCTTTGATTTGACTTAAGTAGTTGTGTAGCCTGGAGTAAATTCAACTGACTAGTCTCAGATAATTAACCCAATCGTTTTACTCAATCAATGTCTTGATACGTTTACCCGATCTATCTATTGTTATCAACTCAAGCCGTCTTCCTATGCTTTATCTGTAACCTTCCACATGTATTCCATCTTTTAAATATAAATTAACACCGATACTATTATCCTTTATGATTAATATCAACATGGCAACTTCGCCCCACTGAAGTGGATATAGGGTATTGCAATGAGCTCCGTCTGTGTGTCTGTCCTTCTGTCCGTCTACGTCCATATCAACATGGCAACTTCGCCCCACTGAAGTGGAAAGAGGGTATTGCAATGAGCTCCGTCTGTGTGTCTGTTCTTCTGTCCGTCTACGTCCATATCAACATGGCAACTTCGCCCCACTGAAGTGGAAAGGGGGTATTGCAATGAGCTCCGTCTGTGTGTCTGTCCTTCCGTCCGTCTACGTCCATATCTAAAAAACTATTGGGCCAAATTACTTCAAATTTTCAGATAATGTCAGAACCAACTGTATCTAAGTCCTCCCGAGTTTGGGTGCTGACGTACCTTACCACATGAATTCTGAATTCTAATGTATTTGATTTTTTGTCTACTGCCCTCGCTTTTTAGTGACAAACAGCAGAGACTAAGATGTTGACACTAAATTCCAAAGCATAATCTTTCTTGACCCTGAGTTAGTAAATAACACATTCCATTAAGATTGTTCTTGACCCCAAGAATAGTATAGGCTATATGGTTTATTTTATTGTGTCCTGCTGAATATAAATCAGTCATTGATTATCACCAGTGTGCAACAATTTTTCTACCCTCAACCATGTGGGCATAGGGTATTACATTGCAATGAGCTCCCTTTGCATGTCTTTCTGTCTGTGTTGCTGTCTTTCTGTCTGTCTTTGCAGGGAAAAGTTAAATTGTAATATTGTAATTTAACTGTTCCCTGGTCTTCGTCTCAGCATCTAGGCGCTGTAAATCACCCTTTTTATGAATAAATTGTGCCCAGGCTCAGTGTTCTTATTTTTTACAGTAGCTAATTTCAGAATCAAAATTTTATTTTGGTCTTGTTTTATATACTATATTCAAAGGCAAATAATGACTACCGTATTGTATGGAAAAACCTAACCTTTGCTGTATAAAGGGGTCTGTCTATGTGTATGATCCTGTTTGAATAATTTTTCAGGCTCAATTTGTTTTAATTTTGTTCTCACTTTTTGAGCAATTTGTGCCTCATTGTTCTTAAAAAATGTATTCTAAGAAAAATGTGTATTAGGCATGTGGACCATTTTGCAACTACAGTACAGTTTACAGTAACAGATTTGAGACATGTTGGATAGATAAGGCGAGGGTGTAATCGTTTACGATTGCTTGTTACAAGTATAACATAGACTTCACCCCAGTCATCAGTTAAATGTACAGTGTTGTAGATCACCTGATCACACAGGCATAATGCTCATTATGTTATGTACTATCACCATGTTTAACTTTTAAGTATCATGTAATTAGGTAATATAAGCATATTAATTGCTTAATTACAATAAGTGACAATTACCTAATACAGATGAACTTGTAATTACTCTCGTTTACATTATTCTTAGTAGGCTTGTTTGTCTTATTATACTTTCCCGTCATTAGCATGCTTTTGAGTGACTTGATTCAGAAATACTCAACATTGTTCGGTAGTATGGCTTGTCGGAGATATGTCAATTAAATACTTGAGGCGAAATGGCATCGTACTTGAAGTACGTTTATGATTATTATTTGAACGACTAAAAGGCACTGAATAACGATTCGATTTTATTGACTCCCGGATACCATGAGATGAATGTATTTCCGACGGGCGGATATTTGTGCTATTCTTTCTACTCATACGAGTTAATTTAACCATGGAGTAAGGAAGCTCTATAATTTAACTGTCGTATTAGAACAAACTGTCATTGTATACTACTTCGATTAAAAATTGCCTGCGTTTATGTGATGAACATCTTTAAGTGTTTCGTCATTATATTTTAGCATCATACTTGCTTGAATTATTAGATTAAAAACTCAGACAGTTGCTAATTTGACACTAAAATTCACCATTTTTAAATACCTTGATAGTTTTGATAATTTCTCATTTGCTTTAAACTATTTATAGGATAATAATGTTTTTTCTTTCTTCCATATTAACCAATTCTTTAAGCAAATGGGATGCAGCAATATAAATATATATGCCACCCAATGTTGGCATACCGTTAATAACATCATTTTCAACATTATATTATGTTTTGCTGATACAGCATTTTGTTCTTATTATTTAACAGGTAGTGGACAAATTCAACTGTGGCAGTTTCTATTGGAACTTCTTTCCGACAGCTCAAATTCAAACTGCATAACATGGGAAGGTACAAATGGTGAATTCAAAATGACAGACCCTGATGAAGTTGCAAGGCGATGGGGTGAAAGAAAAAGTAAACCAAACATGAACTATGATAAGCTTAGCCGAGCATTGCGATATTATTATGATAAAAACATAATGACGAAAGTGCACGGTAAACGATATGCATACAAATTTGACTTTGCAGGACTAGCTCAGGCAATGCAGCCAGTACAAACAGACCCAAGTATGTATAGATATCAATCAGACATACCGTATCTTCAAGGCTATCATCATCCAGCGGCCGCTAAATTGAACTTTGTTGGTGCACCAATTCCATCAACGAATGCTAGTTTATTTGGATCACATACGTCATATTGGTCGTCACCAACTGCTGCTAACATATATCCAGGAAGTCATGTAACTCATCCACATAGTCACGTGTCCTCGCACATAGGTACCTACTACTGATGAATGAATTTTAGATTATATCCCAACGTACACATTTAGTTGAATGAAAGGACTTTCAAAACCGTTTAGAAAAAGTATTCTTAAATTGTAATGAATGAAGGAGTTCTTCCTATTATTCTATATGTAAATAATTTGTTCTGTACTTAAAACTTTGTACGTAAAATTGGCTACTCAAGATGTTATCTGTTTTGTACGTATACGACCGTGGGAATGCTGGACCATTCTCTTGAAGTAGTATCTTTTGATATCAAGGTTTCTTCAAATGTATTATAATTGAACATTATACATTTTGCATGTTTATTTCTATAAAGTACGATGAAAACGTATAGATGGAGAGTACGGTAGTCTACTCGTTCGAATCAATATGGACATCGCCAATCTCATGTTGTCTTGTTACAATAGGATCAACCGTTATATGGTTGTAAATATTTCAAATTATCTGATAGTTTTTTTTTGTAATACATATTGTTTTGTATTTTAATGATTATTAGTTATTTATGATTTGACCGTCCTTTTACTTTACTGAGCAATAGTAAATATAACTATTCTAAAAAGGTGTAATAAACTTATGATTGTTCTGATAAGGGTACTTATGGCAGTTCTAAATGTAAAATACCGTAAAACAGTCGTACTGTATTTTTAAAA
Source organism: Nesometra sesokonis (assembly GCA_025631205.1). Taxonomy (NCBI): domain Eukaryota; kingdom Metazoa; phylum Echinodermata; class Crinoidea; order Comatulida; family Antedonidae; genus Nesometra; species Nesometra sesokonis. Next base: position 13,102 of record JAOTQE010067218.1, read on the forward strand.
CAGGACAATGGTACATTAGCCCAAAATGTAAAATAGGTTTGATAAATAAGTAAAGATAAAAAACAGGTTTGATAAACCAGTAAAGATATAAAACAGGTTTGATAAACCAGTAAAGATATAAAACAGGTTTGATAAACCAGTAAAAATAAAACAGGACTCTGGTGAAACAGTCGTATATGTGAAAAAGCTTTGGTAAAACTACAGTAATATGGTATTAAATCCTTTGAAATGGGAATTTGTTATTTGTAGGTAACAATCTATCTAGTCAAATCTACCCACCCACAAAAAATTAAATGGAAATATTTGTTGCATATTGGGTTATAATTCGATTTTTGGCATTCAGGTGCAAACTCAGTGATCTACTGGTACACAGCTACTGGTCTGGAAAAGTAGATTATCCCGAGAAGACATAGTGGTTTGTATGCATTCTCTACTTTAATGAGTATTCGGTACATTTTAATGCAGAGTTGTGAAAAAAAATTATTTAGTAAAAAATGATTATCATATGAGTATAACATGCTTATGAGTATTAGATCAGGCTTATGGTTAATACATGCTCATGACTAAAACAATATTGTGTTGGCCTACAACAGGATTAATGGTAAATCAATTTAGAGTATGACTGGGTAATAATGTTTTGATACATTTATAGAGCAGTACCATTGGTAATTAACGTAATGAAATATGTAAAGTAAACTCTGTAAAAATGTTAACATTTCAATTACGGTAAATAGTGTAACGGTTAACATTTAAAAATGTACTGTAAATACTGTAACGGCTAACATTACCAATGTGTATGTTAAATACTGTAACAGCTAACATTACAAAATACATATAATGTACTGTAAATACTGTAACAGTTAACATGACAATTTTTACTGTAAATACTGTAACAGTTAACATTACAATGTGTATGGTATAATTTATAAACATTAACAATGTGTACGGTAAATACTGTAAGAGGTAACATTACATTATGTACTGTAAATGGTGTAATAGTTACCATTAAAATATAGACCGTAAATTCTGTAACAGTTAACATTACCATATGTACTGTAAATACTGTAACAGTTAACGTTACAATGTATATGATAGACACTGTAAAAGTTAGCATTACTATATGCAATGTAAATACTGTAACAGTTAACATTACAATATGTGCGGTACGGTAAATACTGTAATAGTTCACATTACAATAATGTACTATAAATACAATAACAGTTAACATTACAATATGTACTGTAAATACTGTAACAGTTAACATTACATTATGTACTGTAAATAGTGTAATAGTTAACATTACAATATATACGGTAAATTCTGTAACAGTTAACATTACCATATGCACTGTAAATTATTTAACAGTTAACATTGCAATATCTACGGTACGGTAAATAATGTAACCGTTCACATTACAATGATATACTATAAATACTATAACAGTTAAAATTTCAATGTGCCAATTATAATAAAATACAAACACTATAGTATTCATTGATTAAAACTAAATTTCTTTAAACACTGACTTAGAACCTACTTTGGTGACTCATTTTGCGGTGAGACTTAAAAAATACTGTAATAGTTAACATTACAAAAAGTGCGGTAAATTAAATTCAATCCCCAAATGGAGAGTTTATTCAGTATATGAAAGCCATTGGCCCAGAAACACAAACATAAATTTACATTTACTGTACCTGTAAATATCATGTTTTCTTATAGCCTAATTGTACAAAATTGATCATTTTATAAAAAGCGATTGATTTTAGTAGGCCTATTCTTAAACGTAAAATCATATTCAGGTATTAAATGATTTCGTATTTTAATATAAAGTGGATAAACCAAAACGAATGAAATTCATCATCTATTTTTGTTAACGTACATAAATCACAAATTTGTTTGTTTTTTTTTTTTTTTGTTTTGTACCATCTTCCCTTTTTAATTTTTATGTCAATAACCCATAATCTCACGTTTGAAAACATCTTTCGTTTTCTAAAATCGAGAATAAAAAAATAAATATCTTTCGCAACTCATGTCTATTTTAAATAGGCCTTATGAAATATATAATAATAATAATATTTAAGTCTAGTATATGAATTTTTTTTTCTATGATTTTGCTATTCGATAGCTTTTAGGTGTACTTTAAAATTATAAATAAACGAGGTTTTATTAAAAAAAATATTATGGGAAAGCCAGATTACGACGAAACCACTAGCAATTAAAATACTGTTATTGTATTGTCATACAAATTTTTGACTTTTTAAATTGAAAGTAATATCATATTGCAAGAATACTGTTTGGAACTATTTCACCAATTACACATAACCAATATTTTATAAAATTCATAACGCATTATAATAATAAGGAAACATCTTCCTTTATCTGATTCCACGGCACATTTTGGAGCAGTCTTTCGAACTCCTAAAACATATCTATAATTTAATAAATGTGTTTGTTGAACTATATCAATTTGCTGGACATTCCCAATACTTTACTTTCATATAATACTATTGGTCATATTTTGGTATCGAAAAGTTTGTTTAATCACTGTGGCAGTTAACATTATAATGTGTATGGTAAATACACTTAAAGTTAACATTAGGCCAAGGTAAATGCTGTAATACTTACCATTACAATGAGTATAGTAAATACTTTAATACCATTACAATGAGTATAGTAAATACTGTAATTCTTACCATTACAGTATGGTAAATACTGTAATACCATAACAGTGAGTATAGTAAATACTCACAGTAATACCATTACAGTGAGCATAGTAAATACTGTATACCTGCCAACTATTCTTGACGCGTGAGAAAAACGATGTATACCGGTACATTGTCGATGTGTGAGAATTCCATGTGTGAGAAAACGATGTACTATGCGTGAGGCGTTAAAAATTGGTTTCCATACGTGAGACTCACAAAATATGCGTGAGAGTTGCAGGTATAACACATCACGGTGTGTACGGTAAATACTGTCACAGTTAACATTACAAGGTGTACGATATATACTTTAACAGTTAACATTTCATTGTGCACGATAAAGATTTTAACAAATAACATTACAATTTGTACGATGAGATATGCGTATGGCAAATACGGTAACAGTTAACATTAGACGTTACGAAATGTACAGCAAATACTGTACTTAGATGTGCACGGTTAGGGTAAAAGTTACTACTGCAATTGAATAACAGTATGGAATATATATATGATACGCCAAGTTAAAAAGTACTTGCTGAGTTTCGGCTAACGACGGTAGCATTGGTGACGGAAATGATTTACCAAGTTAACAGGTACTTGCTTGCTACGTTTCGGCTAACGACGGTAGCATTGGTGACGGAAATGATTTTCCAAGTTAACAAGTACTTACTTGCTACGTTTCGGCTAACGACGGTAGCATTGGTCACGGAAATGGTAAACCAAGTTAACAAGTATAAACTTGCTACGTTTCGGCTAACGACGGTAGCATTGGTCACGAAAAATCTAACCGAAATTAGCCAAAACGTACGTAATGTTTTGAAACGAGATTTATTTTTTTGTAGAATAAAATATTTAGTACGTCAGTTGCACAGGGAAATACATTGTGTAATACACGTTAAAGATTAGAAAATTTAAAAAAAAATATGTAAAAAATAAATAAAATGTTGTATAAAAACATATAAAATACCATACGATTCGCAATTTATATTTCTTTATTTGATTTAGTTAAAATGTTTGTAAAACAGATTATCAACATGAAAGTAATTAACAAAATATAGCATTTATACAATAAATCAATACTCTAATAAAAATTATACGATATTTCGTTGAATTGTTAATGTACCAGTTTATACTACTGTTTTTATTGATATATTATTGATTGAAATATCGATATAATGGTGCAATAAATAAACTGACGGAATTTCTAATATCGTTTTAAACAGAAACGAGTGTCAAGTGAATTGTCTTGTCTACACATTACTTACTTTGTTGTTTTATAATGGTGTATTTAAAAAAAAATATTAGTTTGTATAAGAATGTACTCTGTTTTAGACTTCTTTGGAAACTTATTCTCAACTCTCGTAGAAAACTCGTTGCTGGAGGTTTTAAATTCCAAATACAAGCTAAGCCATTCCGCCTTCATTATTTAGAAATGCCAGAATGTATACTCATTTCGTTTAGTAATCTGTGAAAATATTTCCACACGCTGAGGTACAAGCCGTACATGTTATTTATTTGTGGTTTCCTGAATAGTTTTATATGGGAGCTATCAGGGCCGTTTTGTATGGGAGCTATCAGGGCCGTTTTGTATGGGAGCTATCAGGGCCGTTTTGTATGGGAGCTATCAGGACCGTTTTGTATGGGAGCTATCAGGGCCGTTTTATATGGGAGCTATCAGGGCCGTTTTGTATGGGAGCTATCAGGGCCGTTTTGTATGGGAGCTATCAGGGCCGT
>JAOTQE010067229.1:0-17535 GCA_025631205.1 Nesometra sesokonis
TTTTGCTCATTTTTAGCATATAACGTTGCAATATTGGGGGTAAATAATTTTAAAATAACCTAATTTCTAGTTTCATCGTCATAACTTATGTATTTCTTCAAGATACAGTAAGCAAGGTATTTTAAAAATCTAATTTTTGTCATTTTTTAAGTGACAATACATCTTTAATTTGTGTAGTCACCATTATACAACAATTAAAAACCTTGTCCTTGTGATTTTGAAATGTAGTATTTAGTGAATAAAAGGGTCCCTGTAGGTGGCTATGACTCCAATGATGTGCTGCATTTGTTGAACTTCACTTTTTTTCAGTAAAATTCTGGAATGATCTGGATAACAATGAAATACAAAATAAACTTTGCTGTCAGCTAACATTTAAGTCAATTCCATTCATAGGAAATAATATAATGTAATACATAACATTTTACATAGTGTAAATTTGATTAAAAAATATGAGTAATCCATGAATGCTATACTTCAAGTGTACAGTACACTGTAGGTAAAATTATACATGCATTGTAATCTCTTATTTCAAAGTGACTTATTATTATTATTAGACATATTTTAATTTCATTATTTTTTTTATTACAATAACTTTATATACAGTTACAATAACTTTATATAAAGTAGGATAATAAATAATTTCCTGCTAATCCTGTTAAAACTTATTAATTATTTACAATCAAGAACAAAATAATACAATATGAATTACTAACAAAGTGATGGTAAACCTAATATTTTTCTTGTAGGTATATTTAGCCTACACTATGTTAGAGGGGTTTGCACTGTAATTCTGGAGTTTGTTATACTATGTTCCAACATTGTGCACATGTGATTTAATGATTGTTCTATTTATGAAATGGGTTTTTCGAAATATTGTTCAATGTATTCTGGTAATTTATAAATATCATGGTAAATTTATCATTCCTAAGTTGAATACAAGTAGGAGCTATTCCTTCCATGTACAAGTTTGTTAATTTTATTTTGTCAAATAAATATATACTGTAGTAAACTTTGTTTTTACCAGAATGATACAACATTAAAGCAAAGAATGTACATAATAAATTCTTACAAACTGTTTACACTATTGAGTACTTTACCTTTACTTTACCATTCATTTGACAACTGTATATTAATGATAACATAAGTTGATACGGTTGATGTGTTCGATTGTACAGTATTGAAAGTCACAAACAATAATTTGTTTTAAAAATGTTTCTACTTTATGCCTAACTGTCTACAAATTAATTATGAAACCTGAAACAAAATATTGCTTTTAGTTGTAGGTCGACCTCAAATTAAAGACTTTATTATGTTTCTGATTAAACAAAAAAATTAAAAGTTTAAAAAGCCTTCTTCAGTTAAAATAGTACTAAAACAAGTACATTTATGCTCTTGCTCAATTTAAAAATTTATAGCATTCCAAAACTGAAAATTGCCAATGGCGACAACCATGAACAGACATTTTCTCCAGCACTGCAACAACATTTGGAAGTGGGTCGCCGCAAGTAAATGGGGTAGGTGAACTTTCATCGAAGACTGGGGATAACAAGCTGGCTGTGTTTTGACCTGGGGAAATACAGATCACATGATTCATCATATATTGTGTACTGTACCTGTTGCTATTTTCATGATTATGAGCAACTTGTCTTTTCTAGTTGCCAGATTTTATTTTTGTCAAATTCTAACCTTAAAAATTTAAAAACTTGTTCAAACTGTATAATTACTAAGTTAGTTAGCAGTATAGACGCACATAGAGGCTGTATAATTGTGGAGCATATAAAGTTTCAAGGAAAATTAACTTTACATTTTATTATACTATCATATACCCAACATACAACATAGAGAATCCCCGGAGTCAACTTATCATAATTCGATGCTTTCAGCTCTCACACATTTTCGAGGTCAATTAGGGTCGCGGAACAGACACCCTCCTAATTCCTAAACATGAATCAAAGATTTTATAAAGCCGGCTGTTGCTTGAACAGCTATTTCACACTAATTCAACTCAAATTATTTCCAACATTCAGCCGGCAAATCAACCAAATGGTCGCCACTTTCACTTTCTGTTTTTACCCAAGTTCCTGATCGTATTTTTATGATCACATAATTTTCTGCTTAATGTTAAACCTTTTGGATGTCCCAGATAAAAATTCTGATAAGTAACATCTTTTGAAGACTTTTACTTTCAATTATGAAAATAATTTTCTACAATTCAAAATCAAATAAAACCATTAAAATACGTAACATTCCTATCAAATTTAAATCGACATAACATGTCAAAAACATAAATTTGAACTTAAATGGAAAATTATGATACTACAGCCCCAAGTTGAATATTTAATTGTGCAGGCAATAATGAACAAAAAGAAAGTAAATTTTGCACAAGGTGTTAATTATATAATTATTAACATTAGGAGGAAATTAAAAGCAAATCCAATAATGCCAAAAACAAGACAACCAGAAGGGGAAGTTGGAACAACATAATGCCGCAGGTCTCTGATAGAATTAGCATGCATACAGTACACTGCATTTTCAGCATTTTCTTAATACCACAACTTCAAAGTCAACATGCTACAGATTATGGGTAGGCCTACTGTTAAGTCCAACTCAGCCAGCGTCGGCGACGTAGACCGTCCCGACGTCTTCGTCATGTTGCTTCTGTCTGAGCATTTCATCCGACCTGACGTTCGTCATGAAACAGCGTCGGAGACAATCGCAGACCTTTGGGATAATATTAAACATGATTAATATTTTCACGATGGGTCGCGACTAAACGAGAAGTCGGTTGGTAATTGACCAATCACAGGCTACCGGGAGCAGTGAAGCAAATCCGCGGTACAAACAATTTCTAGGGAAAGTACTGGTGGAGTACACACGAAACGATCACCAAAAGAAAAGAGAAGCCATCAAAATGACTCAAGAGTCAAGAAGAGGTATGGAGCAAAGGTTCAGAAGAAGTTTTAATTAATATGTGGCGGGATGAGCCATGTCTGTATGATACGAGTCATTGAGATTATAGCAACAACATTTACGCCAAAAGAAGTTGGAGGAGTTTGGCGAGATGCTAGAATAAGTCAGCCTAGCTAGTAGTAGGGGCCTAGCCTACCTAGGCCCTAGAGGCAGGGCCTAGAATATCAATATATCACTCCATAGCCTAGCCTACTAGGTCGCAGAGCTACTTGAGGCTAGGCTATGTACGAAGCCCTGCTAGGCCTAGCCAGGCCTTGCAAGGTAGGAATTTGATGTGCATTTGTTTGTTGTCCATTGCGGTGGACATCTTTATTCTCATTAACATTTGATCAGACAATTCATAGTTTGTCGCGTCTATCAGAGTTGAGGTCGTCAACCCGATGAACTGTCACTCGAATTTGAGCCGATTAACCCCAACGATAAATCGCGTTGTCAATTCGTCTTCCGACGCTGTCCGAGTTGGACTTTAGACATAGTATGGTGCTGCAGCTTGGTGGTTTACATGCTTGCCTTCAAATCCTGAGGTTCTGGGTTCAGTTCTTTCCCACAACCTACTGTGAGAGAAAGCTTGACGTAGTTCTCATCACGCATGTGGCAAGAAACTTGCTGTCTTTTTAATCTGTACAATGTGGTATACGAACAAATTAAATGATGCCGAAGAGCAGCACTATGATTATTCACCCTGCAAGTATAATCGTTACTACATTTATAGTTTTATTCACACAAAAATGTAAATAATAACTGTAAGATTACAACAGATACACACTATGAGTTATCTATCTGAATAGCTAACGATGGTCATCATTGTATGATATTGATAAGCATTGCAGTTTGCATGTTGTCTTAGTAAAATTTGGTATTGTAAATTTCTTATCACTAATAATAAATAATCTCTTTTTAATATCAGCACTCCACATTTTATAATGTTGTTGATATGAGATGTCTATGATTATGACGATGTTGAATTGATACCAATGATGGCTAATAATAATGATACATGATGACAATTGACTGATGATACAGATTATGCAAAACATGGTAATTTATTCATTTAACCAACAGGCATACATGGGTGGAGATTGACCGAACCATTACATCAGTTCTCTATGACAAAATATTTATAATTTAATATGCTGAAACTTACAGAAAGCAGTAAGTTGGAAATCGGAATTTTTACATTTAAATAAAATGCAACACTTATTAATAATTATAGTCAAATACTTCTATAGGCATAATATGATATAAATAATACCAAAAAAAAGAAGAGGTTTTCATGAATTAGGTGTATCATCATTTACTTAAATAAAATCACTAACAAAAGCAAAAATCTTTCATTCCAATATACGATGAGACCAGTTGTGGAAGATTTGGGTACGTAGAACAGAAAAATGTCAATATCAACTCCCGTTAGTGATCGCAAAATAACGCTAAACCCACCTACATCACTTGTGTTACAGTGTTCGAATCGCTGCACATTTTCACTACTAAAAATACGCCCTTACTGGTTCCTTGATGTCATGCATGGGTCCAATAATTGACAGTAAGGTTAGAATGCTAATTTGTTATTTACTTTCAAATTAGGCCGATGAAAGTAGATTGTGAGCACCCGCATCAAATTTTGCTCTGCATCACAAAACTTCAACCCTGACAAAATTTCCACATCAAAAATTCCCGATTCAATTTTCACCTCAAAAACTCAACATTCTCTAGTAAGAAATGTATCGGATGTTTCAATATTTGAAAGTTAACATGATTCTATTAAAGTGAGCGAAGTACAATATATAACTTCCTAAGATAGTCTAGTTGTAGCCCCGGTTTTGAATTGGCAAGCATAAAAAGGTTATCACCCTCACTACATGGGGGCGGAGGGTATTGCAGTGAGTGTCTGTGCCTGTCTGTCTGTGTGTCTGCATTTATATCTCAAAACCTATTGAGCAGATTTCCTTTAAATTTTCAACAACAATAAGCAACTGTATCTACTGTAGGTACTCTCGATGTTTGGTACAGATCTGGATGAAAAAATACCAAACTACAGTTTAAGATTTACCGTAATGCAGTTAAACCTAGGAATTACGTTCCATGGACTCACCTCACATATCCCACTTTGGGTAAAGGGTCAACTGAAAGCAGTTGGCGTAGCGGTTGCGTTTCGGACTTCCCAAACGAGGTTGGTGGTTCGAGGCTCACTCTGGTCGATACTTTATCTACGTTGGCTCTCTCCACCCAGGAGTATGAATGGGTATCTGGGAGGTACAAATGTCATATGCGCTGATTACCGCTACAACGTTATGGAATGGACTGTACTCCATAGGTGTTTGTTCCAATGACTGAGGGTAATACTGTAGTTGTGAGACCTTGGCAATAAGCACTATATAAATGTCACTTGTTAGGTCTGCGCGAAGCGGACCTTAGGTTCTCACTTATGTTCTTATTGTTGTTGTTGTTGGTGTTGTTGTTGTTGCGACCATAACTTTAAAAGCGTCCAGTGTCGCCAGTTTTGAACGGACATGCTTGAAATTTTGTACACATAAATTCAACCCCATTTCCAACAAACGTTCATCGCCCTTTTTTTAAGTTACACCCCAGGGTGTCCCCTATACCCACAAAACCAAAAACGCATTTCGGCAAGTAGTGTAAAATATGGTTAAATTCAACAAGCGCATGAGTAGCTCGGTTGTTAAAGACATCGTTTAACTGACCGTTCTACAAAAGCGAAGGTGGGATCGATTCCCACCACGGTAGGCCGTGCCTATTGTACTGTATTTTTTTTAAAATTTTGTTCGGAGGAACATTCAATTTTTTAACATTTTTTATCTTAATTTTGCTCTTTCAAACATTTTTTCTGCAAATCTACTACCTTAAAACGTAAAATCATGCAACGTGGTCGCATGATTTTAAACCAGAAAAAAACAGATTGGGGATCAAATATCATTATGGGAAAATACCTGAATAAAATTCTAAAATACAGTTAAAATACAGTACTACATTAATGCAATTAAACTTGGTTAATAAGAATCACTGACACCTCCCACATTCCAGTCTGAGGTTAAAGGTCATTTTGAGATCATTAGAGTCAAATGTAAAAAAAATGTACAATTTAGCTCATATTCATTTGGAATTATCATTTAGACATCTAAAGACATCACCATTTTGATGTTAATCCGGAGTCTTTAAGTGGTCATAAAGATAAATATAATTAAAATTAATTTAATACTACACTGATGAAATTATACTTGGTCATGAGAACCAAATACCTCCAACATCCCAGCCTGGGGTCAAGGGTCACTTAGATGTCATTAGGGTAACATTTTTAAAATGGCCCAAATAAATTCATATTGATCATGATCAACAAGTTGGATATTATCTGTTAAGTACTAAAGTTTGATTCAGAAGACAAGTAAGATGGTAAAAAACAGGTGGTTATGTAATCTTTTAGAATTGCTTTGTTTTAAATATTTTCCCTCTATCACGTACATGAATTTAATTTATGATAGCTGTACTTATACTTTCAAAATTAAATACTAAATTTTAGTTTTTAGGGATTTAGTTTTTTTTTTTTAATTTTCATTATAAAATTATTTATTACTTTTACCATTTTTACTAGCTTTTGACTTTCTTCTTTGTTCTGTACAACTGTATTTCATATTTTTGTTTTGTATTTTGGTGAATAAAATTTGAATGTAAGTGTCAACAGTGATGACAATTGATTGTATGTATACAGGAACTGTACATTATTGTACAACAACCTGCGTTATCATTTTTAAATAGGATAAAATTTGATTCTACATATTTATTTTTGTACACAATGACATGACCAACATATTGTTTCAATTTTTAACCTTTTTTTAGCAGACCATGCATGTTAGGTTACATTATAAACATGAAGTGACTAAACAGACCTCTCCCAACAGACCAGGCACAGCTTATCACTAGGTTTCCTTACTTTGACAACCTCAGCATCTGCCAACGTCTTTCATTTCACACAAAATCTAACATAAATTGGCAGTTTTAATACACAGTACACCAGAACCAGATGTGACTGCAACAACAGAACAGCCGGTTCAAAACGCCGACGTTCTAAGTTTCAAAATTAATTCCATTTCCTGATAGTAAATTCTAAACTTAAGGCAAAAATTTGTTCCTTTGGTAGGGACACATTTGAAACTGTAAATTTTATAAAATTCAGGGTAAAGGTTAAAGGTGTACTTACTTACAAGGAGGTAGTACAGTAAAATATTGTTGGTGGACTGTGTAGGTAAAAAAGACAAATATAATTCACAAAAACAACTTAAAACAATATAGGCCTTTCTATTTATTACCTCCGCCAACGATGTTGGTGAGGTTATGTTTTTAGTTGTGTTGGTGTGTGTGTTTGTGTGTGTTTGTATGCTTGTCTGTTAGAAAGCATATTCTGATGAAAATTTCAGCAAAGTTTGAAAATGGCCCAAGGAACAATTCATTAAATTTTGGCGAAGGTCTGTGATCTCATGCACCTGTGGGGGCCTGTGGGGGTCAGTGAACGGTCTGTATTTGGGCTTCACACTAAACTGGTTTTTCATAGAAGCAAATAATTAGCTAGGTCACGGTCAACTTTACTGTTACTTTCTACACAATGTGTTATCCTTATTGAAAACAACAAATCAAAGATGTACAAAGCTTTGTAGTAACATGCAAAATTTAACAAATAAAGGCCAGTGTGTACCAAACTTAAAACGGTTAAAGCTGTAAACGCGAGAATTTTGGCGAAGGTGTGTACTCTCCGGGTGCTTCTAATTATTACCGTACTCATCCGAGTATAAGCCCATGGGGCCTGGCCACGAAAATCGGCAAAATTTAGAGGGTGGGCCAATACTCGGATGAAATATCAAATATAAAAATTGAAGGCACCTTTACGATTTCTAAATTAGGTCAAATTGGAGTGTATATCAATAATATTAAATATTCAAACTATAACTAAAAATAAATATTAAGTTTTTGTCAAACTGTTTCGTTTTTTGTATTTCCCCATCGTGATTTATTGATGCATGCAGGCCTAGGCCTAGCCTACACAACAAAAACACATCGCCATCGCGAAAACCAGGGAGATATTAGTAGCCAATCACAAATGAGGTAATAATGCTAAACCTAAAATTAGAGGGCGTGATCAAAGTTCAATAATGTGGGTCATATTATTAATGGCAGTGACGACAATAGTCACGCAAGGAGAGGTGGGACGAAATAACCAACAAAAACGAACCATGGGTGTACAGGCTGTATAAGTTTTGTTATGCGATTTGCGGTACTGTAATTGGAAACAGAATATTTTACTAATATTGGATCTAACTCCAGTCTAATCAGAGACCCCCCTCAATAGGGGGCCTCTGGTTTTCTTCATCAAAAGAGGGCGCCATCATAGTGGTGAATCACAGCCATGAGATATGGCCGAAACTTGTACACAAACAAAATCAAGTGCAGAGTAATTGTTCTGAAAGGTATCCTTTTCTTTATTGGATCAAATGATGTTTTTAGCGTGAACCTCGCCACTTTTTCACAATAAGTTGTAGACTCTGATGAGAAAAATGACATGGGCTTATAGTCGGATGTAAATTGAAATCTGAAATTTTACTAAAACTAAGGGGTGTGCTTATACTCGAGCATGGGCATATACTGAGACGAGTACGGTACTGTAATCAATTTATTTTACTATCAAGTGCCAGTGGAGAACAGTATGTCATTGTCTATCCAAAAGTTACTGCATTTATTAGAGTGTTTTATTATATCAAGCAATTATTGTGTATGTGTGGGCAGACTGGAAAATATCACCTAATGAGTCTTTACTATTAGTGAATTCAGAAATTACCTGTTAATTTCTGTATTCAAACTCTCAAAAAAAATATTTTTCCAAATTGTTTAAAAACCGAACACAGTAAAAAATCATTATAAATTTCAAGTAGGCTGGGTTTTCAATAGCGTCGTGAATACAAGTTAAAAATTAAGATTCTAAATAAAAATAAAACTTTATATTTGGCTTGTTAGCTAACAATCCGACATAATTGCAAATTAAAAAAAAAAAATTATATATTTTTATTCTAACTCTCGATTCATGAATATTTTTGTGAAAATGAAAATGTTTGTACAAAAATCTAAATTTATTCTCTTTTTCAAACAAAATAAATATTTATTTTTATCCTCAGCTTTGTAGACGACTTGCTACTGTTAGTGTTAAAGTAAAAACTTTTTTGTTTTTATTTTACCCCCTTTTAACAGACTCTAAAAATAAGTTTGCAAAACAAGGTATAAACAAGTCGATCCGACAATAAGACGCGGAAAGCTGCGCACAGTATAGATTAAAGAAAGTTAATCGTTAATATATTCGTACATGTGTTCCAGCATTAGACTAATAATATTATTTGAAGTGTGAAATACAAACATTAAAGTGATTAAGCCTAAGATAGCAGCAGTACGGTAGTCGGTCAGTGTCACTCACCAACTGTTCTTGCACTAGCCAGCAAACCCGGGGTAATAGCCCTATTTTCCAAACGCCTAGTATGTACAATGCGATTGAAGTGTAGCTGATCAGCTATACAAGCAAGATCAGCGACGGTATGAAGCAATTCTGCGTCGAGCTTACTTTTATAGCGTGAACATCACCTGCTATGCAAATTTCATATTTCTGCGACTACTGTACGCCTGATAGGTGAAAGTCGTCGAGCGTGGTAGCCTGCAATTTGCATATCATACAATTAACAATAATATATTTGTATACAGTTTTAACAACGAAGTAAGCATTTACAAGTGATATATATATATAACGATATTTTATTTTAATTTTAATGTCAATATAGTACCAGTTGATAATTAATTAGTTGCTTCACATTTCGTAGATATTTAAAGTGACACCCATACAAATGCTGGTTATTAGAAATTATATATGGAAAGAACAAAACAGTTAACTGTTCCCTGTCTGAACGAAATGTTCTATCGGTGACCGTTCTGTCGCATTATTATCCTATTTATATGCTCACTAAAGTATTTGTATTCAGTGGCTCATAAAAGTAGATCGTAATGCCGATAACTCCTAAACAATGTCTGATTGTCAATAAATAATACCTACCTGCATATATAATATTAGGTTATGAATATTAACGAACCAATTTGTTCCAGTTCATTGATTTTTGGAGTTATAGCAAAGTAGGCTTAAGTTATAACGCATACTGTAGTAAGAAAAAAGTGTAATATAAATAAAATGTTTTTCAAGTTAAAATGGATGGATACGTTATGTCAACATTTGAGGGAAGTATGTTTATGAATATTTGCAGCGTTCAGGAATGATAACGGGTAGGTGAATTAAATTTGTGGTGGTTGGTTACATGACATGGGTCGGATTTAAGAGGTCGCACTATCAACATTAAGCCACGGGCCGTTTATTAGCTTTAAGCCAAAGAGTCACTTGAAAATTAATAAAGGCCAGCTAAATAGTACAGTATATAACACTACTCGATACGTATTTGCTTTGATCACGTGCTTTAGGCCTACATGATAGTATGATAGTATTTTCTCCGAACTTCATCCAGCTAAGAGCATTTACACCATCGAATTATCACATTATTGGTACTCATTGCCCATAGAAACATCATTCTACATGCTCCATTAAACCAACCCATATTTCTCGTTGACAATTTAACGTTAACGAAATTCTCGTTATTAGCTCTAATGAGGAGCGCTAGGAGAACCTGACTCATTAATATATATTTAGTTTGCTAAGGGGGCGTACAAATCAGACAAATCCGTTTTGCCTGGCAATACCACATAGGACTATGCATGCAAAAGATTACTTTTAGGCATACAAAAAATTTCCCCAACCCAGATCTACCCCTTGCTGCCGGAACGTCGTTCCCCTTCCAAGTTTGAATTTCGAGGGTTTTACTTGCACCTTGGACCATGGAAAGTCATTTTTGCACTGCATTACCTGTTAAAATTGTCTGTTATATACCCAGGTAACGCATCTGATTCGAAAATAATTCTCCGGGGGAGAATCACACCCTCTACCGTGGCGCCCTCCTAAGTCTTGGCACTGGGCCCCTCAAAATCCTTTTCTCTGCTGGATCTGCTCCTGTAGACCAAAGGTCATGTTATGTATATTACCAAGAGAAAATGAATTTCCATTTTTATGAGGCAATAACATTAATTATAATTTTAATACATCTTTTCAACCACAGTTATGAAACAATGGAGTCAGTGACAAGTGTATTTCCTGGTGTTCTTAGTACTGCGGATCCTAGTGAAGTATATAACGGACTATGGATCGTCGTCGTTGGCTTTATCATCGGGTTTCTCCTTGCATTTTTCATTGGTGCTAATGATGTTGCAAATTCATTCGGGACGTCATATGGTGCTAAGGCTTTAACCCTCTACCAGATATGCATTCTTGGCTCAATTTTTGAAACTCTGGGTGCCTTACTGCTCGGAAACAGGGTATCGAATACGATACGAAGTGGACTTGTTGATGTGACTTTATACGAAGAAGAGCGGATTCTAATGCTTGGACAATTGGCCGCACTTATTAGTAAGCAATAGAGTTTGTGTAAACAAGAAAATCACTTTAATAAGATGTGTCATTTATTCCTCCAAATCGAACGACAGACAGCCAGACAGACAGACAGGCAGACAGACAGACCAATGACAGAGAAACTGTCTGCTAACATTAAAACAAATAGGACCATGAGATCTTGGAACATACCATATTAAACATTATTTACAAAATCACAAAACGCAACCGACAGATTGACTGGCCAACCAACGAATGGAAATTACTGGACGATGCTTGCTAGATGTATGTACGGTTTTCCCGCACCTCTAGATAGATACGAACAAGAGGGACCAGTGATAAGGAACAGTAGGTTGCAGAATCATATACTACAAAGGGAAGAGGATTGAGAAAAAAATGCCAAGAAGCGTCTGAAAAATCTGATTAAAACGAAACATACATTTAAAAACGAATGTGCATGCTCATAGTTAATTAATGACATCAGATGGAAGCAACGAAATGTACTGGCTTACAAAATAACTTTCTCAGGGGCTGATTTTGGTCGCGGTACTTTCTTTTTGTAAAAAAATATTGTTTTACATAAGTGATTGTTTTTTTCTAATCTTATTTAAAGGTAGCAGCATCTGGCTAATCATTGCAACAGCGTTGCGATTACCAGTGTCTGGTACTCATAGCATAGTTGGTGGAGTAGTTGGATATCACATTGTATTATTTGGTGTCCAAGGCCTCAAATGGTGGGAACTTGGTAAAATTGGTAAGTTTTGAAGTGCACATTGATTCAATAAAATCAAAATATACACTGACATTTATGGTAGTCATAGTGTTGTGCACTGAACTCAACTAGTTGTTCCCCGAATAGGCCGACATCATCTCTCTCCTTGTGATTTTTGGCTATGTTTGTTTCATAAAATTACTATCGTTTCATTAATTTATTAG
Organism: Nesometra sesokonis; assembly: GCA_025631205.1. Taxonomy (NCBI): domain Eukaryota; kingdom Metazoa; phylum Echinodermata; class Crinoidea; order Comatulida; family Antedonidae; genus Nesometra; species Nesometra sesokonis. The sequence continues at coordinate 12,434 of JAOTQE010067229.1, forward strand.
GAAATCAGTACACGACTTTATGCCAAGAATCTATATTTCGAGAGACAGCTTTATCTTTATCTCGGGTATTGTTATGTCAAATTAGAATCTTCATCTGAGTTGTAGATGTTTTACTACCTTACAATAGCTGAATGAAAAAAGTATACTGTTCAATTGTACAATTATACATATACTGTACTGAATTTAAATTTATATTTCTACTATATTTATTTTGTTATATTGATGTACTTCTGAAATAAAGTTGATTGATTGAAGAATTACAAGTTAATGGTGCACCGTCTTCGAATTGGACATTAAAGCCGTTTGGTCCGTGAGCAACATGGCTCATTCATGTTTTTTAAGAAAAGAAAGAACCAAGTACTTCCTCCTTGCTGCAAGTGAAGGAATAAATAATGCATACTCTTCGAAAAAGAATAGGGGTTTGTCTCCCGATGTACTACCCAATAACCACCACAAGAACTTGTTCAAATGTATTCACATGTATTCTAACGATGGAGACAAACTGGTGAACTTTGTGGGCCTGCTGTACATTATTGCTAAATCTACTAAATTTTAGAAAAAAAATACTGTAACTGAAGAAGTTGTACAATTTCTGTAAAAAATGTAAACATTAACTTCTGGGAAAAATTAACTGCATAGTACCAACAATCTTCCTTAATAACTTCTTTCAATCCCGCTCTTCCCCTTCATCTCATTTTTCCTCATAAAGCTCTTTCATTTCTGTCGTTTTTATCTTTTCCAAGATTTTTTTTCTTGTTTTTCTCTTTCAGCTCAATATTCCTCAAGAAAATCTTTCAATCCATTTTCCTAATCTTCCCCAAGATCCTCTTACAATCCATTTCGTTATCTCTTTGGAGTCTTCATCAAGAAGATCTTTCAATGCTTGCTTTCTTCTCTTTCAGTCTAAGATTCTTCAATCCTAAAATAACCTCGTTTAATCAGTTTATTCTCCATTCTTCCAAACTAACTGAAGAACCTCTTTAAATCGCTTTCTTCTTCAAACACCTCCTTCAATCTAGTTCTTCTATTTCCTTCCAAATTTCCCAATAACTTCTTTTTATCGAGTTTTACTTTCTTCCTAATCTTCCTCATAAGAACCTCTTTCAATCTTCAATCTTGTCTCCCGGCTGTCTAATCACTTTCCTCTCATTTCTTCTAATCTTCCTCAATAACTTCCTTCAATCCCGTTCTTCTCCTTCATCCCGATCTTCTTGAAGACCCCGTTCAATTCCGTTCTTCTCTTTAATCCTAATCGTCCTATTTCAATTATGTTGGCTTTCATTCAAATCTTCATCAAAAACATCTTTCAAACTTGTTCCTCTCTTTCATCCCAATACTTCTAAAGGAAATCTTTCAATTCCGCTTCATCAAAAACCTCTTGCAATCCAATTTCTTCTCATTCTTTCTAATCTTTCTCAATAACCATTTGCAATATTGTTTGTTCCGTCTAGTCTTCTTTGGGAACCTCATTTTCCTTTTCTTTTTCCTTCCAATTTTTCTTAAAAATCATTTTTTAATCAATCATCTCCTCTACCTCGTCTTCTCTTTCTTCCAATTCTCCCAAGACCTTTTATGGTAATTTATTCATATTGTAATTTTGCAACACTCACTAACTAAACCCATTTAGACAGATTGTAATTGAACGAGATAATTATTGAAGGTGAGTGTGGTTTTGGATCGCTGGAGGTTTTGTAATGTAAATAATCAAACAATATCTTTGAGATAATATAACTTTAAACTTCGTATGGATGTATTAAATACATTTTTTCAGTGTATTAGCAGCAACTTGTAAAGTCAGTAGGTCGGGTTTTGGATCATTGGACTGTACAATGAGACTTTAGCCGCGCACGACTAAACCGTCGCTCCGTGTGTGTGGTTGCCAGACGCGATGAGGGTTTGCTATTCGTCGGCCGACAGTTTTTTTCAGTGATTTCCCTGTTGAATCACTAAAAAAACGTCGACTGACGAGTAGAAGACTGTCATCGCGTCTGGAAACCACCCCCTCCCCCACACACACACTTAGGGAGTGACGGTTTAGTGGTGCGACCGTCGTACGAAACGTCGCTCGACGCAGTGAGTGTCCGGCTTTACGTACACTGTAATAATAGATAATCAAACAACGTATTGGAGATATAAGAATAACCGTTTACAATTGGATCAATGAATAGAATAACCTTTTTCGATTTATTACACCAAGTAGACAATTATTAAAAAATCAGTGGATTTTGGATCATTGAATGTATTTTATGATGATACTTATGTGATATGGATAATAAAATGTGACAGGCCTAGAGAGATTGTCGATATCTATTACGCGCTATATAAATGTCTATTATTATCATAAACTTTTAGCATTAAATGGATGAATAAAGGTAGTCAAGTAGTCAACTATTGAAAGTCACTGGGATCTTGGATCACTGGATATATTGATTTGAGTACATTGTGCGTGTTGGAGATATTAATAAACTTAACTTTGAGTGCACCTTTTCAATCTATTGCACAAAGGAAACCAATTAAGTCTGAATACTTTATTCCAATTGTAGTTTTTACGGTTGTGATTCGGCAGTACCCCTGTGATCCACTGTTATTTTCCGAACAGTGTACTGTGTTTAGTAAGTACCTGAACCATGTTGCACACAGACCTACAGCTTTACGTCTCAGACGAAAGACGATGCGCTATTAACTTGTATTCGACCGTACAATCAATGAATGTGAAGTAGGCCTAATTATCACTAAGGTTCCAGCCTATAACACACCGACTACCACTAGTTTAGCTATCTTAAATATCGTCAGTGACCCACAAGTAGGCACGAGTTTTACGCGCGCGTACAGAAAGACGCGTAATGAGACGCAAAACGTGCGCGTACAGTGATTAACCAATAGGAGCGTTCAGTTTGTCACTACGCATGACCTTCTATACGCTGTTTGTTTCTCTTCGCGATGTCACATAAATAAAATCATTTACAGATTAAAATTGTTATTTATTTCACAGTAATATCTTGGTTTACGTCACCTATTCTCGCTGGAATCATGTCAATATTTTTCTTCTACATTCTTCTAAAGACAGTTCTTTCCAAGGTAATTTTTTAAATAAAATCAACCGCAACTGCTTTCTTTTTAGCAATATAACTATCTTAACAGTGCAACCAGGATATGGCGAAATATTTTTTTTTTGCATATCAATTTGCAGTAATTAAAACTACCAACTATTCTAAAATATTGCTTTAAATACAAACATATTGGTTTGTATTTGGCCAACAATTGGGACTTTAATAATAATTGCAAAACGCATTTACACAGCATGTGATGGTACACTTTTCTTTTTTCTATTAACAGCATGTTTATTTTCTGTTTTCTATTTCCATTTGTCCCCGCTGCGTCCGTTTACGAATTGCCTTTTTAAAATTTAGTACATAAAGTATTTTATTTTTGATCTGGCTTTGATAATAACAACAACAATAATAACAATAATAATTGGTCCTGGAATTTGAAATATCGACCGACCTACATAGCAATACAATCATTTAAAAATCAGAAAGGCCCACTAATTAACTTTAAGTAAGAAAGTATAATGCATACTCCAAGCTCCAAACACGCCATCGTGACAGGATTCAATATTTCGAGATAAATTATGTCATCATCAGGAATCATTCCTGATGATAACATAATTTATGTTAAAATATTGAATCCTATCACGATGGCTGAATCATTCCTGATGATGCCATAATTTATGTCTAAATATTGAATCCTGTCACGATGGCGTGTATCTCATTGCTTGGAGTATGCATTATACTTTCTTACAATCATTTGACTCTTCTAAAACGACTCATTTCATTGTTTTTTTTCAAGGAGCATCCTTTGGAGCCCGGATTGAGGTCATTACCAGTCTGGTATTCACTCGTCATCATTGTCAATTTCTTTTCTATTTTTTACAATACCTCCGGATGTAAGTTAGCAATTTCTTCACAAAATTTCTTTTACATTTGTTTTTTTTTATGTAAAAATGAAGAAATATTAGAGATGATTATGATGATTTATGCCTATTGGCCTGTTTCAGTCATTTATAACGTATATTTTACACTGGCAAGTCCAGCCTGGGACCGAAAGGCATAAAGGGATCCGGTCAATCGTTCTTCAACAGATAAGTCACTCGTTACAATTTCTAGGAAAAGGGAACAACAAATACTCCATTCAGACTAGCATCGCATTGCGATCGGTTGTAGCAATTGTGACAACCAATCACACCCAATCGCAAAGTAACATTGTGTGTGAATGCTCACCAATAGTAATCGATATCGCAATTGTTACTGGTTGCGATCGGTTGTTACAAAATTTATTACTCCCGATTACCACGGAATCGGATCGCAACGAATTCCACAGGCACTGATTGGCTGGACTGGCTGTGGTCAGGACACCCTCTATCGCCGAATGAATTACGACAACACATTCTGTGAGGAACTGTTACAAAGTAAAATGTGTGTATGAATGCGTTTGAAATTTGCGACTGGTTGTGATCGGAAATTGGATTACCACCGATTACATCACAACCGATCGCAATGCGATATTTGCAATGGTAGTCTGAATAGGGTAATAAGACCAGAAGTAGTCGGAGTCCTGTACTGAAAATATGTGTTACAAATGAACGACCACCAGCACCATAAGGACCTGTTTATGCCAATAACGATGAACGGTAAACAGGGGCGGAATCAGGATTGTGATTTAGGGGTGGGAGATTGGGAGCTTACAATTTTGTTTTGACAAGGCAGGTCCGATATTCTCTCTGGATATTCTCTCACTGGTAGTCCAGCTGCTATGCATCTATTTTTATTACTCCATTCTTATTATTAAAACCCCAAAAGACTTTTTTCTGGTCAATATTAGGGTGGGGTGGGCCTTAAGCCTGAAGTTAACCCCTCCCCAACTGAAAAACAGTCTCCTGTATTTTGAGAACAAGAGTATTTAGATATTAACACAATAATAAACATAATGATGTCCAACCGACTGGCTTACAGACTGCCGACCGACAGTCGTATGATGCTTTTGACATAAATCAATCATAATTGTCGTTGGCCTGATTAAAATAATTAGAAAACAATACAGGG
>JAOTQE010067240.1:0-15231 GCA_025631205.1 Nesometra sesokonis
AACGGTTTGGTCTCTCCCTGTAGCTGAGAAAGTCTTGAAAAGAGGGAAAACAGTCTGATCAAGTGCTTCTGTACCGACCAGATATAATTACACGTGAAAGAAACAGATAAATCAATACTACTTGAGGAAAAAAGCCAGACTACTGTATTACTTGATACCAGCACATAATCAAAGTTATGCTTGTGGATGAAAGTTTTGGAAAAGGATCTGATGGACATTGATACTGAGAACGCTCATATACTTTATTAACTGCATTCTAAAAAGACATTAGAGATACAGAATCACAGAAATGATAACTTTACTCTACAGCAGACATCATTCCTTGCATTTACTGTATAAAAATACTCAAGGACAAATGCTCACAGAGAACAATAATTTCCAGTAATTATCCAGTAACTTAGCAGGTCAAATTGTGGAAAAAATACAAAGCATCTCATAAAAAATCCAAAGGAATTGGTTTTATTGTCAAAAGAGGAAATCAATTGAAACAAAGAAACTCTTGTAGTCTACCATGTTACATCACGTTTTTGCAAAGTTCATGATTAATGCAGCTCGGGAAATGTGGAAAGAGCATCTCATGCAAATTCAAAGGAATTAGTTATATTGTTAAAGAAGAAAGTCATTTCAAACAAAGAAGCTTTTATATCATTTATCATGTTACATCACGGTTTTGCAAAGTTTATGATTAATGCAGCTTGAGAAATATGGAAAGAATATCTCATACAAAATACAAAGGAGTTTGTTCTATTGTTAAAAGAAGAAATCATTTCCAACCAAGAAACTTTTGTATCCTTCCATGTTACCTCACGTTTTTGCGAAGTTCATGATTAATTCAGCTTGGGAAATGCGGAAAGAGCATCTCTTTAAAAGAAGAAATCTTTTTCAACAAAGAGACTTTTGTTTCCTTCCATGTTAATGCAGTTTGGGAAATGTGGAAAATGCATATACAATATTCAAAGAAACTGATTTTATTTTTAAAGAGGAAATCATTTCAAACACAGAAACTTTTGTATCCTTCCATGTTACATCATCTTTTTGCAGAGTTGTTGATTAATGCAGCTTGAGAAATGTGGAAAGAGCATCTCGTACAAAATTCAAAGGAATTGGTTTTATTGTTTAAGAGGAAATAATTTCCACAAAGAAACTTTTGTGTCCTTCAATTTTAAATGATGTTTTTGCAAATTCAATGATTAATGCAACTTGGAAAATGGAAGAGTAATTAACTCTAGATATACATCGACTCTAAAAGGTAGAACTAAGTACACCAACTAATATTTAAATACCAAAGAGGAACAAACTGCAGGATTAGCTCTGAAAGATAGAACTATGATAATAATCTTAACCATGCTGGAATTTGTTTCCAATACAACATACTTTTCCTTCAAAAGCAAAATACAGTACAGTGATGAACTTTTTTGTGTTCCAGTTATTGCCATGCGAGACAAACATCAAATCTAAATTGTGGAAATGATACATCAATGATAAACTCTTAACTGTTAAATGAACATTTGAATGACATTGATGCTACTGAACAACAGTACAATTCTATACTGTACCCAGATACATAGATAGATGACAAACAAAAAGAATTCAGTCTACAGAAAGAAATCGCACACCAACCAATATTTAACCAAGAGAAACAGACTGCAGATAAAGCTCTGAAAGAGAACTATTTTAAATGTTGGTGATATCATAACCATACTGGAATTTGTTCACACTACGACATCTTCAAATTCAAACTATACAAGCAGAAATATGGTACGGAGATGAGCAGTAATGTATCAACAAATCATCGCAAATATCTATATGAAGCATTTTGAATTAACCATTGAATGCATAAGCCATTGACATTGCTTACACTATTATCAAACCTAGACATATTAGAAATCATACTACGCGACTATTAAATCAACTTTGAATAGCGTTGATAGTAGCATCAAGTTTACCCATGAGGTGATGGAGAAAAACACCATACCATTCATAGATACATTGACAGATGGTACAATATGATCCACAGTCTACAGAAAGAAAATGCACACCAGCCAATATTTAAATTACTAAAGAGAAACGAACTGCAGATAAAACCTGAAAGGGAATTATTCTAAGTGTTGGTGACCTTATAATCATACTGGAATATGTTTTAACTACGACATACTTTTCCTTCAGAGGCAACCTATACAAGCAGAAATATGGTATGGAGATGAGCAGTAACATGTCAGAAAATCGCAAATATTTGTGTGGAGCACATTGAAGAATTACACTGTTCCTAGATAAATTGATAGACGACAATAAGAAACACTTTCTACAGGAATAATACACACCAATATTTAAACCACTGGAAAAACAAAATGCAGACGAAGATCTGAAAGAGAACTATTCTAAGAGAAACAAGCTGCAGATAGAGATCTGAAACAGAACTATTCCAAGTATTGATAACATTATATCCATGCTGGAATATGTTCTAACTGCAACATACTTACCGAGACGAGGAATACTGTGTCGGCAATCATCACAAATATTTGTACGGATGTTTTTGAAGAATTAATTAGCCATTAAAATCGTTGACACTATCACAAAAACCTAGATGGTGGTAACCTTACATTGAAGACATACTGGCAAGCATTCTTAAGAGTTCTACTCAATTATTAAATCATCATTTGAATAGCATTGATAGTAGCATCAATTTCACCAATCAAGATATGAAGAACAACACTATGCCATTCCTAGATACATTGATAGATGGTACAAATAAGAACCACATAAAGGAAACACACTCCAACCAATACTTAAATTACTCAAGAGGAATGATCAGCAGTTGAAGCTCTGAATAAGAATTTAAGTGTTGGTGACATTATAACCATACTTGAATTTGGTCTCACTGCGAAATTCTTCTTCAGATTTAACCAATTCAAGCAGAAATAAGGTACAGATATTACAGAGATAAGCAGTAATGTGTCAGCAATCATCACAAATATTTACATGAAGCACTTTGAAGAATTATACTTTGCTTATATAAATTGATAGATGAGACAATAAGAACCACATTCTATAGAAGAAAAACCCACCAACCAATATTTCAATCACCAAAGAGTACCAAACTGCAGATAAAGCTATGAAAGAGAACTGTAAGAGAACTGTTTTGGTAACGACATAACAAAACTGGAATTTGTTCTCACAACAGTCTTCTCCTTCAGAGTAGCATCAAGTTCACCAGAGAATAGTTGCAGAACAACTCTATACAGTTCTTACTTATATGCAACGTATATAAACAGAAATGGTATGACGATGAACTGTACTGTTCTCCCAGTCTTTGCAAATATTCATATGGAGAACTTTGAAGTATTAGCCATTAAAATTGCCAAAATACATTGATAGATGGCAAAATATGAACCAAAGTCTAGAAAAAGAAATCACACACCAACCAAGATTATTTAAATCACCAGTGAGAAAAAAGTGGAGATATTGGTCGGAAAGATATCAAGTCTTCTTGATCTTAGTGGTAGAACCATGAGTAGATGCAGAACAACTCAATAACCTTTCTACAGTTGATGCATTGATAGATGACACAATAAGAACCACAGGTCTACAGAAAGGAGATGGACACAACCAAAGAGAAACTGCAGCTATTGCTATGAAAAATATAATTCTTCATTGTAATGGTAGCACCACGAGGGGATGCAGAACATCTCAAAACCCTTTCTACATTAGATAAATTGATAAATTACACAATAAGAACAAGAGGGCTGAACAGAAGGAAATGGACACAACCAATATTTAAACCACCATAGAAAAGTACTAATGGTACCACCTTGAGGGGATGCAGAACAACTTTATATGTTCCTAGATACTTTGATAGATGGCAAAATATGAACTACAGTCTAGAGAAAGAAATCACACACCAACCAATATTATTTCCAAAGAGCAACAAACCGGAGATATTGGTCGGAAGGATAAGTCTGCTTATCTTGAGGCGATGCAAAACAACTCAATACCCTTTCTACAGTAGATAAATTGATAGGTGACACGATAAGAATCACAGTCCCAACCAATATTTAAATCGACAAAGATCAACTGCAGGTTTTGCTCTGAAAGATACAGCTCTTCTTGATTGTAATGGTACCACCATGAGGAGATACAAAACAAACTCTATACTCTTCCTAGACCAACTTAAACCAACTAGTATTTATTTAAAGTTTCATCCTAATTGCCAACTGGTATGAACAATTATGGAAAGATGTAACAACTTTGTATTTGGTCAACAAGGTCAGAAAAAGGAGCCAAGGTCATATGGGATGCCCTAAATGGTCCTCAACATGTGAGATTACCCTAAAACAATTAAAAATGAAGTTGAAGCAAAAAAGCAAATTAACATCACTTGAAGCATTGAAGAGAAATCAAAGTAAACAGTTGCAATACCTATTGTTGGCGGTCTTTCAGATAAAATATACAGTAATTGCTGATGGTTGGTACTTATAACATCAACATATGCATTAGACCTTAGAATATGTTGATGGCCAATTAGTTCATCCAAAAGTTTGGATCACACCCAGCAAAACCATTGGAGTCATTTATCAAGTAGGCTGTGCCAACTATATACATTGGTGAGACTGGTAGGAAATCTAACATCATGAAAACACCAAAAAGAGGAAGACGAAAATACAAATAAAAGGAGCACCCACTAGACCAAAAAAAGTTTTGACATCGGGAAAACAGTTTTAAATCACTCATCACTGGACAGAGTAACCAAAAGTCTTTTTCCAGATTGGAAACGTACAAGATACTACACAAAGAATCTGATCAAAGAAACATATGGACCTGAAATCAGGAAGAAGAACACAAACAGAGATGTGGGAGCCCACCAACTTTCACACTTGTATTATGAACTAAATCCGACCACACAGTCATACCCAAGACCTCCTGCTTTCATCAAGACTGTAATTATCTATTGATACAACGCCACCAGTCGGCAAACTAGAAATTCAAATTAATCTACATACCAGTCTTTTGAAAATGGTAGCTGTTAGGGACTGACACTTCCATGTAAGTTTCTATACAAAAGTCTACATATCAAAGAAATAACCTATTTATCTGTTTGTTCCATGTCATTGTCATATTTGAAGAATTTATTGTGTTTGTGTGTGTTGATTCCCATATTGAACTTAATATTTTTTTTTCTTGTTTTCCAATATATAACATCATTAAGGAGACTTTTTCTTTTTTTTTTGTATCTGACACACATTGTCATTTTTAAAATGTTACATCCTATACCTTTATTCCATGATGTGCTGTCGGAGAATTCTTTTTGCTGTATGTTTATCAATCCCATATTGAACTTCAGGTTAATTTATCTTTTTATTTTATAGATCTATATCACAATTTATCCAATGAGAGTTTTTCTTTCTATAACTAATACATATTTAATGTCAATAACACATTTTACTCTTATGTGTTTGTTTCACATTGCACACTCCAGTAAAAGAAATTCCTTTTGTGTCTACTTCCTCAACTCAGTGAATCTTCTAAATGCATCAAATTCTTATAGCAAGAGGAATGTAGTCTGTTTTGCACACTAAATGGCTTTTTCCTTTTTTTTTTCATTCTCTTTCAACGTTCAGGTTTTCTTAGAATCAACATTATTGTCACCAATAACAAAATGAATAGTTGCTGCCATTGTTGGTTCATTGCATCATAATGGTGCATTAAAGATAACCATTTTTTTATCTTAGCTTTTATCTCATTCGAAGTATGATGCATTTTATTTCAGTCATAGAGTCAGCTGAAATTTGAAGCACTAATAAAGTTGACGCTGAAGACTCCAGGTACACATGACTTGAGGAATAGTTGTTTTATATTGGTAGCGGTTGTTTATTATTTCAGAATAGAGAAAGAAAAGAGAAAGATCGCAGCCATGATGGAAAAAGAAATGAAAAGAAAAGAGAATTGCCAGATACAGAAAGGGATGATTATGAAGTAAAACGACACAAAGATGATGATGCAGGTTAGCATAATGTGTAATCAGAAATATGATTTTATCAATTTAGTATCTTTGTATTTTAGCATATTTTTTACTGTATTTTTACAGTGTCTTGATATCATATCACTCACCGTAGTGTAAAATCTGGACTATTAATTACAGTAGTGTGAAAATGGCTCAAGTTAAGCTATTAAAGAAATACAAGTTGACCATCACCCTCAATAAACTTAACGGTCTCATAAAATAATTTGAAGTTTTCCCAGGCTGTAGATAAAAATTCTTGATATTGACTGAATAGCCTTTGTAAAAGGTAATGAACCTCCTTTGATTTGATTTATTCGGTAGGAGACACAAAGAATAACCCACAAAGGTCGGAGGTAGACTTATTTCCAATAAGATCCATCTGACCAGTACATTTGTCTTTCAAGAGCATTCTTTAACGTGCACATGTTGTAACTGGGACCAACCGCTTAATGTCTTGCCTGAAAGATGGTGTGGATATTAACTTGTATTTTAACCCTCTATCTCAAACAAAAGAAGAATGGTGATGCATTCAAATTCTTTAACACTTATATGAGCCATGTTTTACCTCTCATACGTCTCACCTGAAAAATGATGCAATATTCACTTGTATTTTAACCCTCCAGCCCCAACACAAGGAGACTGGTGTTGCATTTAAATGGAAACCTGCGGGTCTCCAGTTTAGCTGTATAAGCTAAATTCCAATTTTCATTGTAGATAGATTTTATTACACATTAGTACTTGTTTTATTAATGAGGCCTAAGGTAAATCAAGTTGTTTATTGCATGTTGTAGGTACTAAATCTTCCAAGTCACCAAGAAACAGTGAAGAAATAGTAAAAGAACGTAAAAGCAAAGGTAGCAAGAGTTCACAAGATGGAGAAAGAAAAAGGGTGAGATTAAAACTGTAATTGCATTACGTACTAAATTGAATAAATTAGGGATGTAAATTTGTAGAGGTGGTAGTCAATAGGGCCACCCGCTCTCATAATTTTCTGCGTACTCTAGGCCTTATTTTAAACCCTTCTATCCTAATTTCAACCAGCCACCATAATGCTAATAAGGTTAAATCTGTAAATCATTTTATCATGCGCCCTTGTGTTTTCTGCTGATCTTTAAATTCATCTTGGTTAATTCTGATGCCTCTGTATTAGTAGTGACAATGGCCTTCAGTTTTGCCTTCAATAGGTGACGTTAATAATTGATAATTGATTTAGTGAATATCTTTGTCATTTTTCTTAGTCTAAAGAAAAGAAAAATGAAGAAAAATCCTTAAGAAAAGAAGGCAAGGAAGATGGAAGAAAAGAACACAGAGAAGATGGCAAAGAAAACAAGAGGGAAAAGAAATCCAAGAAGGACAAAGAAGAAACTACAGATGGTATTGTATGCTTTATATTACCTTAACACTTTGAAGATGTATCCTATATTGTGTATGGCATAATTTAAGGCCTGGTCACACCTACTCCGATGAAAAATACCGATAGATCGATGCCAATATATCGATTGCGACAAATCTGTCTTTTTGCGGTCCGGCAGAAAATCTGTCTAACATAAATTGATCGTGAATTTAATGGCAATGTATTTTGTGTGATGGCAATGTCATTCAATGATTGATGATGATTTGATGATGTTAGAGAAAAATAAAAATTAAGTGATAGCATTCTGATCATCTCTAGGCCTAGTCCAGTAGCTCTTCCTGTCAACATGGCATCATGTGGGGAGGCCTAGGCATATATCAAGCTCACAACCTACCATACCTACTTGACCTGTAGCAAAGTTTACAGCCAATCTCCTATCAAATATTGTTTTTATAATTTTTGAAGTCGGGAATAGAGCATTTTCTTTTATATAATAAAATATATAATTCAACTTTGACAATTCAATGTTAAAATTGATTATCACTGTACGCACACAATCAGCCGTGATGCACACAATCGAGGGTAAACTTTAGATTGATACTTTCATCTGATTGACTGAAAGTTGTTATCGTTCCAATTTGCCAATAAAATTGCTTCAAGGTGATTGAACCATACTATGCCGATACAATTGTTTTCTTGCTAGTTGTGACCACTCCATGAATTTACACTATACCAATATTTTGTATTACCATAGGTGTGACCAGGCCTTTACTCTCCCAGCATGCATGAAATGTATCAAGTCAAGGATAGCTTTTTTTATTGCATGACATCATCACATAGAAATCGGCCTAGTTGACTCCTTAATAGCAATAACAATTACCCAAATATGTTTTGAGTATTCTCGCATAACACAAAATTGTTACATATATTGACATTCATTTTCCATATCTCTCTTTGTAGGACTTCAAAAACATCGTTCAAAATCATCGCCATGAATAGACTGTTTTTTATCTCATTTAACCGCTGAAAATGAACTTATGATGAAGTTGACAATGTATATATTTACAGTATATATATTTAAGAACAAGCCTGTTTTGTACAAAAGCATTATGTTTTAATTTTCTCATTTTGAATGACAATTCAATAGAAGGATGCTGTTCTTAATGAACGCCTTAGATATTGAACATTTAACTCATTCAGTAATTTGCCATATCGAGTACAATACTTTTTTGTATCTCCAATACTAAGCGTTTAGCATTATAATTACTCAAATTTTCATTATAAACTTTTGCTGGGCTTTTTGTGTATGCTCACCTTTATTTATAACCATTTATAAGCCACACGACTCTTTCAATATCTGTACCTTTTTAATTAAGCCTTTATACATTGGAATGGAATTAGATGTTTGGTAAACAATTTTCTTCAAAGTTATATCATGCAATGACCATGTTTCCTGTGGTTTGTTGGCCATCCTGTTTTTCAGTATGGCAGACATTCCAACATGAGGTAGATCATGTGACTAAACTTTGGCACCCATATTATGTACACCTATTTTTCAAAATTAAGGGTACACAGAAGTGCAAACTAATCTGGCCTCTGCTCCTTGAGAGTTTAATATTGATTCAAAGCGTTCAATACTACATATTATTATTCAATTCTGCCGTTTTTACCGGTTCAATATTATATAGTATCCACCTGTGCGTAGTGTAATAATAGCCGATGACGTCACTTTGACAAGCAAGAAACTTATTTTTACTGTAAGTGGTGAACGCACATTCAATATTTCGACATAGATTATGTCATCATCAGGAATGACTACCTATTCTTGATTAAGAAGAATGAATAATTAATAAAGAAACCTACAAGAGTTTCTGTTAATGTTTTTTGCGAGAGGAGGACATGGATTTTAATTTTGAAGACATAGGCTAGCTAGTAGCTAGGCCTTCGTCACCGATCCGGCAGGCATAGGCCCTAGGCTAGGACTAGGCCAAGCCTTGACAAATCGGTACTTACAAGCAAGCTATATTGAATAATAATTATAATATTGAATGCCTACTTTTGGGGATACCGAAAAATATTGTACTCACTGTGGCAAAATGTTGAACTAGTCGATATTACATCAATATTAAACGGCTTGAAACAGCAGAATTGAACAATATTGAGATAGATTGATACCATGAATTTCAATATCCGGTTGATGAAATTCAGTATTACTGGCCATTTTTATTATTATTGTACTGATATGGGTGTAAGCCCATTTTCATATATAAGCACAACCTACATTTGTGTTATTTTCATACAAAATCTACGCTCTTTGATATCTGGGTATCCACCCCACAAACTGGTTGTGGTTCCATTTTCAATGGCAGTTGATTGATAACCCAGGAATAAGCCCATCCCACAAACTGGTTGTGGTTCAATGGTAGTGGGCTTATAACCCAGGTAAGTCCATCAAACTGACTGGTTGAATTTCTCTGTGCAAATGGTATTGTGCTTGTAACCCAGTATAAACCAACCCTACATACTGGTGGTGATTTGGTAATAATGGTAGTGGGCTTATACCCAGGTATGCACCCATCGGACAAACTGGTTTTGGTTCTCTATTCAGTTGTGGTAGGCTTGTGACCAAGATGTAAGCCCATCCTATTAACTGGTTGTGCCTTTATATTCAATAGTGGTGGGCTTTACCCATGTGTAAGCCCACCCCACAAACTGGTTGTGTTTTATGTTCAATGGTAGTGGACTTATACCAGGATGAACACTGTAATACCTATGTTATGCACTTAGTAATGGGATATTTAATTTCCCCAGTTCATATTGATCAGCTGGATAAAAATGTACATTAGACCAAAATCTGTGATATTTGTAAAAATTTTAGCAGAAAACTTTGAGGTTTTTGATTTTAATTCCAATTACAGAATGGATAAACAATCTCAGTTTTACAATTTTTGTTTATCTAATATACCCAAATCATGTCGTCATTACAAATTGACTTGATTAATTTGAATACAAAGTCTGAAATGTGATGCTGAATGTAAATTGGGTTGGTCCACTTTTATCAGTTGTTTTGAAAGTACAAATGCACAGCAAGGTTCTTGTCAAAAATTTTAATGATGTGGTATGTCCCCACCTCAAAAAATGTGGTTTTTAAGCTCAGTCCAGACTATCAAATTTTCTTTGACAAAAAAATTTGACATGCCTATATATGGTCATGATGACATCACACCATAACCATACATGGATATATCATTACCATATATGGATATGAACAAAGTTTTTTGTCAAATAATTTTGATAGTCAGGACTGAGCTTACCTGTGCTTAAAGTCCTAAAAAATGTATTAGCCAACACAACATTTATTAAACATGTATCCCCGGTCGAGAAATCTTTTTCCTTTTAGTAGGCCCCTATTACTTTATTTTTGGGAATTTCATTTTCTTTTGTTCATAATGTCTATTTTGGGTATACTTTTATGTATTTTCTATAATTTTGGAAATAATTTTTGACAAAAAATAGTGGTAAAATGTCAATGTTTGAAAAAGGCCTGATTTTCAAGATTTTGGTTCTGTCAGTATTTGACAAGATTTTGTAAGCATGCCATAAATACACAATTCACTATGGTACACATAACCATACAAAAATGGTTTGGTTTAATGTATTGATTATGATTTAAACATTAAACTTTTGAAGTTTTGTTTTACGGTAATAATAAACACATCTACTATATGTTGGTATACTTATGTTCTAGTTTGTAAGGTATGTTCTTGATATACAAGTTGAATTGTTTTTCAGTAATGCACCATAAATGTGATATGTGTAAAGGTTATACAAAAAAGAAGTAGAAAGTGAACACTTGGGGACTTTTGTCAAACCAACATTTCCCACATACATGACTTTTAATTAATTTGAGCATTTAATACTTAAATGCATAAAGTTTAATAAAGTTTTCTGAATCCATTGTAAATATTAAACCATCTATGCTTTCAAAATTAAATATGACCTTCTATAAATAAGCAAACCAAGTATAATTACATTTGATATTTTTTGTTATGAAGGTGGATTGGGCTTATGTTTTTAGACAAATGTTGTATATTTAAACACTCACAGTCCTTTCTCTTAATCGTTACTATCGTGTCATGTTAAGAAACGAGTTGCCATTGATACATAGGGAAATGTTGCATAAATGTACATTTATTATGTCTCTCACTAGTAATTGTATGATACATCATGGCCGTAGTCAGAGTTGAAAAACAGAGGAGACGAGGCTGGTGGATTGGAGCGCGTAGTGCCTGGTCGGGGAGAGGGGGTGGGGTGGATGAGGGCATTGAAAATTTCAGACGAGGCAAATAAGGAAATGTATTAAACCCAAGCACAACATTTTCAGAACTTAAAGAAACTTTGTTACTTTCCTTTTTAATATTGCTCTTTTTATTTCAGTAATTTGGTTCCTATAAATTTCTACAATCCAATTTTGGGGTCACACTTTATGTATTTCTTTTGATCTGTGGGATAATTGTATGAATTTTGTACAATTTGCGGAATAATTATTAACATAATATTGGAAAGAAAAAAATCCAAGCTTAATTTTTACAATTGTTTTGGTCTGTTAGACTTGCACATCCCAATTATGTTTATACTAAAGGGACGTGTAGGTCTGCATGCCATTTCCAAGAGAATCAGGTGTGAATACAGGATTTTACTTGGGAGTTGCTCGCACATACATGGTCCTTTTTTGGCGACCTAGATCACCTACTACGTTGAGTCCAAAATGTGATAGGTAGGCATACGACGTTTCAATTTGTTAAGAAAATGGGGGTTCTTGTATTTTAAAACGTTTTGTCGTCTTCCCTTTTATGATTTCCCGGCAAGCGACCCGTTTAGACCCTGTTAAACATTTCAGGGGTTGCAACCCAGTGAAACCACCCTTGATCTGCCAGACATACTTCCATGAAACGTTATTTTTAAATGTTTTTTGAGTGTTATGTTAAATATACCTTAACCTGAACCTGTGAAGCATTTTAATTCCAGTGGATCACAGGTCACTATGATAGTTTAAAATCCATATTATAGAAAAGTTACAGGGACACAAAGGCGGCGGAACGTTTTTGAATTAGGGGGACGAGGTTAAATTTTGCTGCGCTACCCAAGCCCGGTTAGAATATTTGCGCTTTACTGGTCCTTGAATGTGGTTTTCAAGGACGCAATATTCATATTACTGTATTTGTGAATTGTGGATGTTTTAGTTGGAGTGACACTTCAGGGAGAACTGTCCCCCTGACTCGTCCCCAATACCCTCTTCCGCCTATGCAGGGACACTATCAGACGATCAAACATTTTAATTTTCCATACCAAAGGCTGTTCTCTAATTTTGTACTATATCTTGTACCCACCATGCACTAGCCTATGCATATTGTTATAAGAGTTAATATGCAAGTTATAATAATGTACAACTTTGTACACTTCACTGCCCAACATAATGGTCTATAATTTGGTAGTTTTTGACAAGTTGGTTATCGTCTACAACTGAATACATACGTGTCTTCTATAAGCAGGATGTCGGTAATGAATTCATAATTTAACTACAGTCCGTGTTCTTGACCCAATTTAAATTAGTAATAATTGGAGATCCTTTGTATTCAGTCATTGTCTTGACCTATATCTTATTTCATTAGCGTACCTAATTTTCATAAATGTATCAGTTGGAATTTGGTTATTAATAATTATATCTATTTTAATGTACAGTGCATCGTTGTGGAATCGAGTATTTTGTCGCGTAATGTACAGACTTGAAAGTAAAAGGGGATTGTATAGTTTCTTACATTTGACAAATAAAAATGCCTCAGAACAGCCTAATAATTTTTTGTTATTGTTTCCGGTTATAAGTAGTTTTGATTCATTAACTGATACTTATAATACGCCATTTCACGATTTCAACTGCGCATGTTCGTTACCAATGTAATAAAACGATGCGTGGCTCTTATTGAAAGGAATATAATTGCCGCGCGTCGTTTTATCACTTGACCTTAATCTGAACATGCGCAGTTGAAACAGTGAAATTGCTTATTCAGTGGCATATAATGTTTTGATAGAACAACCTAGTAATTCGGACCGACATTTAGACGAAGGGAACTGCGCAGTGAAATGCTGAGGATTAAATCTTGTGGCTTACTGTCTTGTTGAGAGCAAAGAAAGCATTAGACTTGTCCAAGTTTGTATTTTATAATTTACGCGTTCAATGACGTGTGCCTAATCCAGGTACTATGGAACGCATTTGGTGCCTGATTATTGCCTTTCCACGAAGTAAATCCAAATCACTGCATTGAACCAATACTAAGAATGTATGGACTTGTTGTTGATTGTTAAGCTTAAGGTCCATTAATAATGAGGCTAGTCATGACAAACCCACAAAGTTGTCGTACATGAAGTTGAGAAATAAGCAAATAAAAACAACTACAAAGGAAATTTGTGTCTATTTTGTCTAATAATTTCAGATGTAGATTTTGATAATTGAAAGTGTAATAACTCGATTTTCAATTTTCCTACAACTTGGTGGTTTGCAAAACCACCAAGTTGTAGGAAAATTGTTGATTATGACGTCATCTTATTTGCTTTATGAAAATGTTTTCGTTTTATACAAAATGAAGGTTTACCCTGTTTTAAATACTTCTAAAATTTCTTGTAATTTCTATAGAAACAGCTTAGTTTTATCAGTTTATTGTTCTCATTATCGTCGGTATAAACAGGCCATAAAAGTATTATAGATCTGTACTAACCTACTCTAAAATGACCGATTCCAGTTTATTGTTCAGAACAGCAACGGACCAGTTTACTGATCTGCAAATCTTATCTTGTTTACTTCATTACCGTACTCATTGTTTGCGCGAGTAAGGACGTTACGTACGGTACGTACGGTATGCTCCCGTGATCTGATAGCGGCTTTACAGTTCCTGTATGAGGAACGTCCACATTTTGTAGTACTGTACTCATAGCATGAACCCATTGGTCATTGCGAGTTCTAAGTAATTCGTCTGTGCGAAAGATTGTGCCGAACACTGCAGTTTAAAAGTTATTTAGACTTTATTTTGTGCGAGAAAAACTGATTCAACTAAGATTTTATAAGAATTTAAAGGAAGATAAGTCGACTTACCAAAATTACATACTTTATTTTGTGATACAATGTATTGTTAGTTAACACAATGCTCTATAGATTAGTATGCCTATACAAAACAGTCAACAGAACGTGTCAATCATCAGGATTTCGTTTGTTCTACTACGGAGGTGCAGTCTTCGAAGAAAGCGATTCTTGCAAGGTATGTAATAAAAATGGTATTTTCAGTAAAAAAATTATAGGCCTAACTGTATTGTGTGATACCGTACCATGAATGATAAATACTTTTTTTAAGTATTATCTACCCAAAGGTATACTGTATTTCTTCTATACAAAGTTAGTACTTCACAACTCTTGCAGTACAAACATGTTGCGGTAGGTCTACCGGAAATTTAAAATTAAATCCAACAATTGTAGTGGGCCTAACCTGAGACTAGTAGTCCCAGGCTTAACTCTTGATTTTTTTTCGTATTTTAGGCATTGTCCCGTATAGATGGGCGTTTCCACTTTTTTCAATCTAACAACTAAACATTTTATAGTAGCTCTGATTACCCCCAGACAGCGATCTTCTCGGGCTCTTTTGTACAATCGAATCGTGTCCAAGGATGATGTGATTTACACAGTCCATACACTATAAAATAAGCTTTCCTTGTAGGTATAGGCTATGACATCAAACGACAAAAAAAGAAAACAATAAGTCAACACCATGAAGCGAGACATTCAATTGAAATAGCAGTTAATGGCACCCATTTTTGACGTCATCTCGGCAAT
>JAOTQE010067251.1:0-17534 GCA_025631205.1 Nesometra sesokonis
ATGATGATATTTATGACGACCTTGACCTTTAGTGTCCGGCTCTTGACCCTGTCCGACATTTGATACATTTACCCTATTCCCATTTGCAGCCACTCAATGTTCATCCTATTCTCGTGGAACAGAAAGAAAGCAGTTTACCTACAGGTCGCACAGTAACCTCTTCATCTGTCATTCGTTGTGCCATGGACATTGCCTCTACACCAAGCAGTTCATTCAACCTGAGTCAAGAAACCGTACATGAAGACTTTACCGATCTCTAATAACACCCATTGTGACCTGTATATATTTTTTAGATTATTTCACTTTTAAACTGAGAAATGTTGCTTTTGCATTCCTTTGCTAGCTTGTGTTTTTAAAAGTTGAAATTGGTTATGTTAAACCTCCCTGCGCGGACACCTCCCGTAAGCGGACACCTCCCTTAACAAAAAAAAAATCGTCATTATACTGTATTGGCTAAAAAATTACTGAACCAATCTTAAAAATGAAAAACCATATATAATAAAGTATAGAATGCGGTGTCTATAAATTTAAGAAACAATTTCTGTTGAGAATGTCGTGAAATATGAGACATAAGGACGTATACATAATTTTACAACTTTGGCCCTCTATCGGTCAAGATTCTCGTAAACGGACACCTCCCGTAAGCGGACACTTTTTCCGGACCCGAGGGTGTCCGCTTACGAGAGGTTCAACTATATAAAATATATTTTTCGAGTTTCGAACGTGTTAAAACAGTAGTTGTAGCGTTGATTCCCACTTGCAAAAGTGACGCAACCCCTTTAGCAATGGTGCATCCCACTTCGTACGGAAAGTTGAATTTGCACTTTTCAGTGAGGCAACGGAATAAAGTGAGTGTATAGTTTCCACTAGGTTACTTAAGCCTATACATTGAATGATTTTTATTGTACAGTAGGCCTCTACATACTTGCATTACATAATCTTCTTCGATGAAATGTTTTAACTAAATATATAATAGTTGTCTCGAAATAATTTGATTTGGAAGTTACTGTTATACTTCCTTGATTTGATTGCGATTCAAATGATTACAATTTGTGCTTTAAACAATATATAATAAAGGTTCACTGTTTATTTTTCAACTTGACGTTTTTTATGTTTAATTAATTATTTACCTCAAAATATATTCACAGGAGTGGAACCAGGATTTTGGGTGGGAGGAAGGAGGAGCTTAAACACAGCTCAGCACTTGATGTTTGACGAGCAAAAAAAAAAGAGAAGAAAAAACGTTCTCGTTCAAATGTGAACCCAATAGTTGTTAGATTTTATATTTTGTAAAAAGGTGTGCGTTATTGAGTACAATGCTTGATGTCCAATGGCTGAGATGAATGCAGCTGAGAAGAAAATAAACATCTAGAATTTTCATCATTATTTTTGTTTTATTGTTTATGATGTGTTATATTGTGTTTTATTTTTATCTTTCCACATCAGTTCAATAACGATTAAGGTGGAGCAAGTTCAAATCATATTTCAGATAAAAAAATGTTAGAGAGTCGAAGCGCCTGCACGAAAACTTATAGTGGTTAAAAAAATATATGGAAGTGTTCTTTTATGAACTACTAAAGAGAATTGTTTAATTCTGTCATTTATTCATTCATTCATGCCTTTGCAATTAAGAGTCTTATAGCACTGTTTGGGACCATACCGTATACAACTTATAGTTTAGGGAGAATTTGTGAAAACTAATTTAATATTCACTTTAATTGTTATGGTAAATTTTCATCACTGTAGAAAAAGCATTGCCACCAGTAAACTAAACCATATTATGTTGCCAATCCACTGAACCAGCTGGGGAGTTAACGTAATGCTTAAGGCAGTCCCTCTGACAGTTCCCAGCGGACGATGACGCATGATTTCCATGGACATGGTCACCGTCTGTCATATGTCTTCCCTGACGCCACTCTCCAGGAACTATTTGATAGCCTTCATCTTCATGGTCGATGATCTGTTGCGGGACAACAGGATACCTGATCCGGAGAAGGTTGTGCAGTGTAACACATGCAAGGATGATGGAGTCGACGATCTCCGGGGCCTGGTTCAAACAGCCCAGCAAGCAGTGAAACCGCGTTGCGAGAAGCCCGAACGTATTTTCAACTACTCGTCTTGCTCGTGACAGTCTGTTAAAACAATTTTATGTTTGAAATATCAAGCAGTGAAAATAGGTGGGATTTATCTTAAAGGAAAAGAAGTAATAAAAGTAGAATTAATTTTAATTTGTTTTATATCATGCTAAAAAAAAATTAAAAAATAAAGAAAAAATAAATAAATAGAGTTCAAATACAGTAAGTGAAGTGAGTTATTATTAATTGATTTTTCTGAATAATATGTTTACGTTTTCAAAGTAAAGAGTACAACATTAGTGTATATTTCAAGAAATTCATAACAAGCTCCAATCTAATAAGCTACTAACCTGTAGTTAAATATCCGTTCTTCGTAGGTTAGGTTGCGTCTTGAGTAAGGCTTCATCATCCAAGATCTCAAAGGGAACGCGTCGTCTCCGATCATAAAGTATGGTGTATTCCTGTCGTCACCTGGTAGTGGAGCGGGATGTGGCAGACCAAGGTTGTTTTCATCTAGCATGGTTTTTAGTTCAGAATTGTTGAAAAGTTGAGCGTAAGAGGCACTTCCATTCGCCCCAACAGTGACCCAGATAAACTTATAATTTGCGTCGATCAGTGCAAGAAGAATTATAGAGAAAAAACCTTTGTAATTATAGAACAAAGAGCCTGAGTTTTTTGGCTTCTTTATTCTAACATGCTTCCCGTCAATGGCTCCACAAGCATGTAGAAAGTTCCACGTAGTTTCGAAGTCATTGGTAATTTTCTGCCAATGGTCAGGGGTGACAACAGGTGGTAGAACATCGCTAGAATACTCCTGTACTATTGCTTCTAATATTTCTGGGATGAACTTGCTGATGGTGTTTTTTGCCACTCGGAACGAGTACATTAGATCTGCATAGGAGGCGCCAGTTGCAAGATGCCGAAGGGTGACGGCCAACTTTAATCCAGGTTTCAGGGCTTCCCTTAAATCAAAAAAATATCCAAAAGTAATTGACATGCTACCTTTTAAAAGCTGGTGATTGGTAAAGAATGGTAAAGAATGCATTGCACACAAGTTTGATAAACATATAACGGATAAAAACAATTCTTCTGTTTCTTTTCTAAGAACCGTTAATGTTGTAATTTGTTTCGTGCCTCTTTTCTTGTTCAAGTTTTGGTGCTTGATTTACTCAAAATTATGTGATTGGTTCGTCACCCTGTTCCCCTACATACGTGTCTGTGTAATGGATATTACAGACGACAAAATTTTAACTTGTTCACGTAACGAAGTGTGGACACTTACACGGCCATGGGGCGTTATTTATTATTGTCTTTTAAAAAAAAATTTCATTTTTCATAATAAAATTTTTCAAAAATGAATTTCCCTAACAAGAAAGTACCTGTTATTGAAATGAAGTTACAATGAGTGATAATACCTGAAGTTAGTGTCCTGCTTCCTCGTTTTGTGCAAAATGCGATCAAGAATTTCCCCAAACATATCTGCGTCAACTCTGAGAAAGTTCTTATAGGATCTGGTGTCTTCTCTGTTAAGCTCACTCAGCAGTTGCTCATATTGTCCAAACAGTGGTCGTCGAGTCAACCACTGTCTCACCCATATTTCTCTTCGCCGTTGCTACCTACGCCTCTTCTTGAGCCTATGCTTCTCGACTTCAAGCGCAATAATTGTCTCCTTCCGAAGCTCCAACAACTTCTCGCATAAGTACAACTGTTCTAATTCTATCTCAAAATCAAATACTGCGTTGTGTCCAATAAAACAAACAGCTATCACCAACAAATTGTACAAACATGTCAATCCGTTCGATTACCGATCGTGTTATGTCGAGTCGGTCTAGGAGGTCTAGTAGAAATCGAGTATTGACCGTGTAGTGATCGTGTATCGATCGTGTTTAGATTGGGATTTTCGAGTAGGGATCGGTGTGGTTGACCAGGAGAGATTCTGGAGAAATCGAGATTGCTCGAGTGTATGTCGTAAAAGATCGAGTATCCGTTGAAAAGGTCTCGTGTTGACGCACGATCAAGCATTTGGTCGGGATTGCTCTGGTAAAAGTTGTTGATCGGGACTGTTCTTGCTTGATCTTGATCGATTGAGTTGATCTGATCGGCAGTGGAAACGGGGTATTATGTACGTGTACTGTATGCGTGCGTACACATACACACATACATACACGTTTATGTCTATTCATGAACACACAGACATAGTATATGTGTGTGAGAGTGCCTTGTCTTGGTGTTTTGAATAAACAAATAATCATTTAAAAAAGGTTATTTATGTATTAGATGTGCAAATATGTTCTATTTTATACTATGAATAAATTGTTTTTGGCCACAAAGGAAAATAAAACATAATGTTAAAGCATGGCAAATTAAGTAATCCTTAAGATGATACCATGGTCAAAGGAATTGATCACACAAAACTGCATTTATAACTAGTTATATTACGCCTACCCCAAAACTCAATATATTCATTTTTCCAAATGATGTGATCTCGGACAATTTGATATCATTAATGGCCTGATTGGTATGATCTTGATGTTAAAACATTGTAATTTAAGTGATCCTCTGGATGATACAAAGATCAATGAGATTTATTGCACAAAACTGCACTTACTATACAATACGACTATTCATCTTATACCTACTCTAAAAACCACAAGATTTTTATTTTTTTAAACTACTGGTGACGATTATAATGTAATTAATGATCCAATAGTTAGTATTTACGTCAATAAATGGCAAATTTTAGACTCTAAAGGATAATACAAGGATTGGAAAAAAATGACCACATCAAACCGCATCTTTGGCTAATTATATTACGCCTACATCCAAAACACAATATTTCATACGTTTAACTATAAATAACCTCTGACCACATATGGTAATGAATTTCCCAATAGTTACAAACTTTATGTTAGCAAATAGTAAATTCAGTAATGGTAGTGATGATACCACGATAAAATGAAATGGTCACAAAAAACCTGCACCTATGGTTATTCAATTTCCCACCTCTCCCCCCACAAAAAAAAAATAAAATAAATGATATTTTCATATTTTTCTTTTCAAATCTATGTGACCTTTGACATTTTATGACCTAATACATGAACCGATTTTTGTGGATAATGTTAAATAGTGGACAATCAAGTATTCAAAGATCAAAGAAATTCATCACATAAAACTGTGTTTATGACTATTTATGTTACCCCTATCCAAACAACGCGAACATTTTCAAATTTTTTCGCTAGATGTGAACTCTTAATGCCCCTATCGTTATGAAATTAATTTTAGAAAATGGCAAATTTAATAATCCTTATGATGATATCAAGATTATATGAATTTATCATTTCAATAATCCTTATGATGATATCAAGGTTATGAAATTATCATTTCAATAATCCTTATGATAATATGAAGATTATATGAAATTATTATTTCATCATTTCAATAATTTTTATGATGATATCAAGATTATATGAAATTTTCATTTCATTAATCCTTATGATGATATCAAGATTACATGAATTTATTATTTCAATAATTCTTATGATGATATCAAGATTATATGAAATAATTATTTCATCATTTCAATAATTTTTATGATGATATCAATAATATATGAAATTTTCATTTCAATAATTCTTATGATGGTATCAAGATTATATGAAATTATCATTTCAATAATTCTTATGATGATATCAAGATTATATAAATTTATCATGTCAATAATCCTTATGACTATATCTAGGTATATGAAATTATCATGTAATCTGCACTTCTTATATGTGTATATTACCTTATCCCCTAACAGAAATATTTTTCTATTTTGAAACTTCATATGACCTCTGAAAATTCTGGATGTAATTAATGACTCAATTGTTATAAATGTTATGTTAACAAATTGAAAATTCTACCATTGTTAAAATATTACCAAGATCACATAAAATTTGATATTTTCATATATTTTTTAATTTATGGGACTTTTTGACCATTACGACGTAATAGATATACAGATTGTTATGAACTTATTCTAACCTCATGACATACCAAGATCAAAGAAATGTATCGCACAAACCTGTTGCTATGGCTATTTATATTATCCCTATTCTAAAAACTCGAGATTCCATAAATTTCCAAATGTAGGCCTTTGACCATTTATGAACCTAATAAGTAACCAGACTGTTTTGAACTTTCTTCTAACGCATGCCAATTAAGTAATCCTTTAGGATTATACAAAGGTCAAAGTAATTTATAACATAAAACTGCACTTATGGCGATTTATATTATCCCACCCCACAGACCCCATCCCCAACCAAAAACCCAACATTGGTATTCATTTTGAAATTTTTGTGTCCATTGACCATTTATGGTATTGGTATAGTTGGTCATTTATAAAGCGCATAATACAAAGTCTCTATGCACTTTCACAAGTGTAGTTTAGAAACAAGAAAGCAATACAGAGAAGAAAAAGAAAAGAAAAAACAGAGGTAACAGTTAGAATGATCTGGGTTTTGAGCCTCTCCCTGAAAATAGTCAAAGAAGTAGACTCGCGGATAGTGACTGGAAGTTTAGGGCAAGAAATCATGAAGGTCCTTTCACCACATGTCTTCAAACAGCATGGTGAAATATAAAGAATAGTATAAGTGGAAGTAGATTTGAGAGGATGAGAACAAGTAGCAGAACGTTGTTGAATTAGATTGGATATGTACATTAGGAGACTGATAATGAATGGATTTATAATCAAAGAGCAGTAACTTAAACACAATATGATGTTTTACAGGAAGCCAATGGAGGGCATGAAGAGTGGGCGTTATGTGCTGACGGTAAGGCGTCCCCGCAACAAGACGAGCAGCAACATTTTAGCTGAAGTTGAAGTTTTCTGACTTGTGCACAAGCTCTGTGACCGCATCATTTTAGGAATTTTCGTATTTTCTTGATGTTGCGGATGTGGTAGGATACAGCCTTACATGCATTATTTATTATGACCGAATAAAATAGTCTCAACTAGAGTGTTACATACCTGACAACCCTACCGATTTTGGCAGTAGCCTACCGCTTTTCGACCTTCCTACCGCCTACCGCTTTTGCATGGAAATCCTACCGCTTTTTGAAATTTAATAGCAAAATAAAAATGTACATAAGGTAAACTATGAAATCCACCGAAAACCACAAAAATACGTATGGAATTGGAACCAAAATAACCATAATAATGCCCATTTTATTCAACCAATTTGTCGACGACGAGACGGCCTACCGCTTTCGAGGACACACATTATTGGCAGGCATGATGTTATGAACTTATGAAAAAAATGAGACTTCTTTAAGAAGATACAAAGATCAAAGTATTTTATGACATAAAATGTACTTATTACTTTTTATATTACCACTACCCCCAAACAGCTCGAGATTTACATATAGGCCTATTTTCAAATTTATGTGACCTTTGAACATTTATGAGCTAATGAATAACCTGATTGTTATGAACTTTATTCTAAAACAGAAAATTAAGTAAACCTTAAAATTACAACAACACCGAACTAATTGATCACATTAAACTGCAATTGTCTATTTTCACTACAACTACCTCCCAAAACTCAAGATTTTAATCAAAATGACATTTGACAATACATGATATAATAATGGCCAAACCGTTGTAAACTTGGTGTAAACATGAAAAATTCAATAGTTGTTAAGATGTTTCTATGATCAAAGGAATGCATCACCAAGAACTGATCTTAAGGCTAATATTAATATTACCCCCTACCCAACAATCTCAATCTAAAAATTGCCATATTAAAAAAAATATTGACAATTTTTGATGTACTTAATGCTCTGATTATTATGTATTGATTGATAAAACTTGATATTCATTTTCAAAAACCGTAATTATAGTGTACAATTCAAGGGCGGATCCAGGATCCACCGAAAGGGGAGGGGGAACTTTCATGTCAACGTAGATTCTGGTGGGCGTGGTTGCTCGTTTTATTCAAAATTGTGCAAAAAATGTATTTTTTTTTGTAAACTGTGCAAAAAAAAATGTACTTTTTTGTTTCAAAAGTGGGGCCAGGGTCCGTTGAGCCCCCTTGGATCCGCGCCTGCTTTTTTTAGCTATTTTATGACATTGCGGCCATTTTGGCAGCCATTTTGGCGGCCATCTCGAAGAAGACACTTTCCGGTGGTCGGATTTTGTATTTTTTTACACTTAATACCGGTACTACCAGAATCAGCTGAAAAAAACTTTTGTTGCATTTCTTAAGAGGTTATGCCCATTTAAAAAAACATTTCTACTTTACTAATTATCTCAAGCAAAATTCGAATTAAAGCAGTATTGAATTCATAAATCTAACGCTTTTCCCTGCGCATAGCTGTGTTTATACCGTAAGTCGATTAATATGATTAGAAGAATTATAAAAATGGTTTACATACGTATATAATACGTGCGTATATATTATGAAGAAAATAGCTAAATATTTAAGCTTGTAACGGATTTTGTAATTTTAGTTACAGTTGAACTTCCATGTGCGGACACCTCTAGTAAGCGAACACCCCTTTAACGGCCACCGATCATTCAAGATGCGATTAGTTCTTACTATTTAATCAGTACATTTGGTACCCGTCGTAAGCGGCAACCTTTTGCGGAGGCTTTTAATTTATAATTATGATTTATTGTTGCATGATACTTTACCACCCAAAAGCGGTCACACTGGAAAATGTCGTGATTTAATAAACAACAAAGACACATTTCTATACAAAATCCTTATAGTGTAATGGCTGACAATCCTAATACTGAACCAATTGATGCTAAAAATACAAAAAAAACCGCGATATTGAATAAATATAGATAGCGGTGTCTATATAATTGAGAGGACCTCTGCGCTGTGAGGGTGTGAAATGTTTGACATAAACACGTATATTTTACATTTTAAAGGATGGTCCTCTATCTGGTACCTCCCGTAAGCGCAAACTTTTGCAGACCCAAGGACGTCCCCCTACGAGAGGTTCACCTTTTCTTAGGAAATCGTAATTGTAGTTGTTGTTTACAGTGTGTATATATGATCAGAAAAACAGTGGACGATCCCACGAAAAATGAAAACAAACATTTAATTCCTTGATGAAATTTTGTTAATTGGTGTTTATCCTTAGTCGTACCACGAATAGACAAAAGCTTTTAATTGCACGTACAGATAGATACGCGTAAAACAAACTATGAACCATCATATTTTTGTTGATCAGTCCAGTCGCGCGTTTTGCGTCTTTTCGTGTTTGTTTATATACGTGCGCATAAAACGTTGTGTCTCTTTGTGGTGACGATTTATTCTTTGGTAATTTTCTCTATTTTCTACCTACATGGTTAAAAACAAGGAAACATTAAACAGATCGTAACGTTTATAATTCAAGGCGAGTACGGTACCTTTTGTAATACTCAGGGTTGGGCTTGGAGTTCCTGTAATGTGAATTTGGTTGGATATATAATTCACCATGACGACGACTTCATAGCTATAGTAAACTTTCACTTCAGGTAGCAAAATCGTATACTGCTGTGATTCGACCGGTTCATCTACAACGGCAGTATACACATTATGTGGTGTATCAGTGTTCCAATATTCTAAAATATAACCTTGTATTGAAGCCATACCAGTGTCTGTTGCGTGATCCCATAGGTCACATGTCACATTCGTGGAGAAATTTGAAAGACGACTGTATGTGCACGGATTGAGTTCAAATGACGGGGTTTCTGTAAAATATACAAGTGAATCAATTATGTTTTGAAATTTAAAATGTTTCCTTTTAGTATCATTTTATATACTGGGACTATAAAACCAATAAAATAGAAAAGAATTAGGATTTAAAAATTTAATATAGGCCAAGTCAAACTTGCAGAATAATCATTTTTAATAAAACGCTAAATGTTGCTGACAGTTTTATTTTTTACATCAAGGATGTTTTAATAGCGACTTCAGGAGCGCAGCCAAGATGTATGTTAAGGACTTCAGACTTGTGAGCAACTTAGCCCGAGAATTAGTGGCTGCCGATGGTCGAGGGTCTCAAATCGGGATCCAGAGGCCAGGCTCGGAAATTTTTATATTTTTAAAACACATTAGAGTCCATCAAAATAGTGCCGCCTTTACTATCAGCGTATTTTTAAAATGGTGTCACACTTCAACGTGACAAGGATACTGGATAGCAAGAGAAACGAAGTTTGAAAGTTCAATCCGTATATTAAATGACGCCTCTCGGAAATACACACGTATATAATACATTGTAAAAAGTTTTTAAAAGTCACAAATTTACAGATTTATCAGAAAAAAAACACATCCGAACCTGGAAAATCTAGAAAAAAAATCTGGCAAGAAATGTTGAAATACCAAATCCTTGAAGAGGAATCCTCATTTGAACTTCTGAACCACTTTTTAAACATTTTTTATCATATATCTGAAAATTGTTATGGTGTTGAATGTATGAACTGAATATTTTTGAAAATTTGAAATTGACCATTTTTAAATTTCTGCTTATTGTGCAAAACTAGCATTTGCAACTTATATCTCATTTGGTTTGGCTCTGTCACATTTGCCAGAAGATGGCACTATCAAAATATGGTGATGATAAACTTACCAATGGGGCCGAATTCTACGACTGGACTAGAAATTCCATGTATTATTTCGCCTTCAACGTCAGCATTTACGAAAGCCGTGACTCTATAAGTTTTGTTATATGTAATTGATGAAATCCCGATTTCTAACTGAAGTTCTGCTATATTATCAACAGTTGTGACGTCATCAGGCGATGTCGTCTTCCAGTATTTAACTACATAGCTGTTGGCTTCTGTGCTACCGATGTCATGAGTTTGATTCCAAGCCGTCCACGCCACCAGAACATTGTCACTTCTGAGTTCAATAGAAGGGGCATTGTAAAACGCCGGAAGTGCTTAAAACGAAGTAAACCAAACGTTGGCTTAAAATCACAAAAAGAACGCCATCTCAACAAGTAGACTACCGTAATAGTGAGATATCGCAAATTTACGAAATACGATAACAAACGCGGATACGTAAAACTTCCATTTTTGAAAGTTGCTAAAGGTCACGTGTCCGTTTTTGTTTTACGTGTAGTTGCGATCCTTCTTATTAAACTTAAGGAACGTTGTTTTCTAGTTATAACGATACACGTTCCCAGTATTACGGTCGTTATCCATTACATATTAAAGTTATAGGCATACGGTTTCAAAACGATATTTACTGCTGCATTTACTGCAATTAAAACATCAATTCGTATTTAGATTATTGATTGTTACACTTAATCATATCCTCTATTTACATAATGTTGAAATTGCTATTTGTTTGTAGTTTACTTGCTTGTATTGGTTTATATCTGATAAGAACTATTCTCTACAAAAATGTTTCAAAATTTTGAAGGTTATATTTTGGACTAAAGCCATCGAATATTCTTTTATTCATTATTATTTCTTAATCAGATCTTAAATCTATTAATTATCTACGATAAGAAAGGCAATCGCCGCCAAAATTAATGTCCGTTTTGCTTTTATATTCTGGCGGTTATTGTCTTTATAGTAACGTACCCACAAGACAGTCACTTCCTGCCCAACCTTCTTGACAACTTTCTGGACACGTTGCGTTGTCCTTATTGCAAGGATCAGAGTTAGCACAGTGGCATTCCAAGTTACAAAATATCCCATAAAATCCGACGGGGCATACGTCAATTGTAGGAGCTGTTATTAAAAATAAAGTTACAAAAATATTGTGTGATGATGTGATAAGCTTTTGCATGCCATTGGTTGTGGACGCGTGCGGTCGACCCCAACACTATCTTTCAAGAAAAATCTAGTAAACTATATTTGGCCTGAAATAATTATCCCATAATAGGAATAAATTTGCGTTGTTTTGGCTATTCAATAGCTTTTTTGCTTGCCACATTCAAATTAGTCGTGAGAGGATCTGACGCACCGCTAGAAGCCCTCCATTCTCCAGTACTAATATACATTTAAACCGTTTAAGTGACTAGGTTTGTTCCGTTTTTTCAATGTCTGTATCTACTGAAGGAAATGCCATAGATGGAATTCTAAAACAATATACAGTACTTACTTAGGCATCGCTCTCCTTCAAACCCGTCTTTACATGCAACCGTAGCATTACAGCCTTCGGAATGATCACAATCTTCGTCTGCGCAATGACAATCAAGTAGGCAATCGTTTCCATACTTTCCACTTTCGCATTCTACATAAGAAAAAGAGCACTGGAAATGCACTATTTTACACGAAATATTTGATACTCAAGCCCGACCATAAACAAAAATAAATATATAAAAAGGGCCTACTAAACGAGTACATTCATTAACGTTAACGTAGTCCGGCAAAATTTCGAGTGGGCATGAAAAAATTTCACGCACTGAATATCTCCAAAACCCTCTTGTGTCAGCTATTAAAAAATGTACACACTCAAATAATATCATGTCCTATGCTTATTGAACTTTTATCTTTTATTTCAGTTTTTCCCCACGAAGTCTTTCACAATGTTTTCCCCTTTCCAAAACACTTTTTAGTGAAACATGCTGCAACCAATTCCTTATCTGCTATGAAAATACCATCTTTATTCAGCAAAACTCATACCTATCAGGCAGAAGAGTGACTTGAACACTAGTGCCAGACCATATTGTCAAATGATCCTTGATTGTTGCGTGTCATACAGGTTCACCGTGTGCTCTACGCATGATAACTTATACACGATATAATATGGTTCACCAGTACCTGTATTTTGGAGGCGATGTTTTCATTTTAAACCTGTATAAACACTACTAAGACTACGAACTTGAAAATTGGTCAATATAATACCGACATAATGGTTGAGTATTTTAAATGTTTGAATGTTTAAAATTTTAAATAGTTTGACCATAGGATAGGTGGAAATAATCAAACCACGGACATTTCTTTTTTTTCGGACAAATCTCATAATAGTAACTCTCTACTATTTTAGTAACCCATCTTTATTATTAACCAAGCCTGAAAATTGAATGTAATAACCAACTAGCCTACTCTTATAGCAACCCATTGGAGCTACTATTAGAATCCCAAAAACTAAATGCAAAATAAAGTTCAAATCAATATTTTTCGCTTAACAGTAAATTTCCATAAAATGTACTGTACGTTGTTAATTACTACATCAGAACCGAAACAACACCAACTGGCCACTGAGACCGACTCAACTGTGGATCAACTATCATTACTACATCTCCAACTCCCAGGTTTTCTACCTCGTTCTGCCACCTATGCCTCCTCTGTAGAGTCGGTAAGTATGATAATATAAACTGACACCAGAACTGGTCTGTTAACACTTGATCGTATCTCCAACTACGTCGGCCCTTAAGCTCGGACTCACTGAACCTCACCATGGGTAAAGCTGGATCCCGCCGCCCCATTTAGAGCACGTTTGAGGTGATTAGATCAACATGGGCAATTTCTGATGATGCAAAACCCAGGGGCTTTGAATTTCAGAATACCCTCAACCTCCCTCCCAAAAACTAAATACAAAATAAAGTTAAAATCAATATTTTTCGCTTAACAGTAAATTACCATAAAATGTACTGTACGTTGTTAATTACTACATCATTGTTGCTAATTTTAATACAACAATGATATTTCAGAATGAAGTTCGATAGTTCATCGACCAATATTGTATTGTCCTTCCTTCGGAAACATGTAGCCACCAAACGAACAGAAAACACGAGTCCATTTTTCGCGGAATCGTTTATTTGTTAGTGAGCTGGGGTAAAAACCCCAACACCGATAGTAACTCCTACTCTAACAGTAACCCTTATTCTAATAGTAACCCAATTCTAATAGTAACCTCTACTCTAATAGTAACCTACTATAATAGTAATCCTACTCTAATAGTAACCCCTACTCTAATAGTAACCCCACTCTAATAGTAACCACTATTCTAATAGTAACCCCTACTTTAATATTAATTCCTACTCTAATAATAACTCCTGTTCTAATATTAACCCCTACTCTAATTGTTATGTTTGCAGGTTACTGGGTTTGTTTACTTGATTCTTTACTTGTAAAGAAGTACAGACACAAGAGATTAGTTTAGAAACATCCATTTAATAAAGAACTTCATAGGCAACATTCGCCATAACAACAACGATTATAGAGGGCGCTATAACTATCTGGCTTACTGCCACTGTCCAACAGCCGCCTCTAAATTTCTTTTAAAAAACGCCTTTTAAAACTTTTAAAACATTAAACTTTTGTATTTAACATTAAAGTTGCATTAATGCGTTTAAGTTTACTGTACTTTAGCATTACGCGGTGATAAAGCCATAACTAATAATTACGCGCTAAAGTCTCTGGTTTGATCATCACACTTCATCAGCTTCACAAGCTTCGCCACTGGTCGTCGGTAAGCCTTCTTGTCGACACGGACATCCACCACTCTCACTCGGTTGCGATCACTTGGATAGAGCACAGAAACAACACCAACTGGCCACTGAGACCGACTCAACTGTGGATCAACTATCATTACTACATCTCCAACTCCCAAGTTTTCTACCTCGTTCTGCCACCTCTGCCTCCTCTGTAGAGTCGGTAAGTATGATAATATAAACTGACACCAGAACTGGTCTGTTAACACTTGACCGTGTCGCCAACTACGTCGGCCCTTAAGGTCGGACTCACTGAATCCCACCATGGGTAAAGCTGGATCCCGCCGCCCCATTTAGAGCACGTTTGAGGTGATTGGATCGACATGGGCGATTTCTGATGATGTAAAACCCAGGGGCTTTGAATTTCAGAATACTCTCAACCTCCGTCAATACAGTACGCAGTACAACGCCTGACACTACTGTACCCTGTCCTTTAAAACACCTTTCAGGGCACCTTTAACTGATCGCACTTCCCTCTTACAAACTCCTCCAAAGTGAGGACACTTGGATGGTCAAAGCAGAATCTGACTTTGAATTGGGCCAGACGACTTGACAAATCTGGCTCCATTGACTTTAAGGTTACTTCAATCTCCTTCAGGGCTCCCTTGAAATGTTTTTCCACAGTCGTTAAGGAGTTCATATGGCACACCTCTACGGGAATCAAAGCTTCTGTATGCCATTAAGAAGTGATCGACATCAAGAGACTATCAGCTTCAAATGAACGGCATGGGTTACCATACACTTAACGACTAGGCCCCAACGCTTCTCTTGACAACGTATAACCTTTACTGCCATAGGGCCAACAAATTCATACATATAGAGTAGAAAGAAGGCTTATTGATTATTAAACTGGACTCTGGTATCAGCGATCCGTGGTGTCACTTGCTTCTGCCGCCGACGTCTGCATTCGGAACATTAGCGACGACGAAGATAGGCAAAGACTTCTTGGGTTCCGGCTTGGTGATTGAAGTTATTATCAGCCTCCTTGATGAGTAGTTTGGTAAGTGGATGAGATGGTGCGAGGACAATAGGGTGTGGTTCAACATCAGCGGTATTATCAATTTTCCTCAAACGACCACCAACTCTAATGAGCTTCGTCGTTTCATCAAATTCTGAAGAAAGTTCCAGTAGACGACCGCCCTTCGGTAATTCCTTTGAAGTCGTTAAAGAAGCAATCCCTTTAAAGGATTCATGCTGAGCTGTAAGAGTTGGTATTCAGCATTAAGTATTTGATCTGCAGTCCATGTTTCGGCATTCTGCCCATCTACTGCGTTTAGTTCTTCCCAAGTGTCTGGACTAGTTTGGGCCAAGTTTGAAATACTTCTAGTCAATTTCATCTACTGAAGTGGCCTTGGTTATACCACAGAACGATGTTTTCTTCATTTCACATTCATCTGCTGAAGAATCTAAATATGAGACTCGAGCACTGGTCAGTACTGAGAAACTATAACTCTGCCATGCAGTTTCCAAATCTAACAACCATGAAGGTCCATAACTCCATCGGGATCCTTTGCAAAGCTCTGTAACTGACAGGCCTCGAGGAATATCATCAGCAGGATTTTCAGCGGTTCGCCACTCACTGAAGGCTGTTAACGTCTGGATTTCGGCGATGCGGGTCCCAACAAACATTTTGAAGCGACAGGAATCTGAGTGTATCCATGAAAGAACTGTTGTAGAATCAGTCCACATATTGACAAGTTCAAAGCCCATGCTGAGTTCATCTGTGATAGTTTTGGCTAGTTGTGCACCAAGTAGAGCACACGTAACTCCAAGCGTGGTAAAGACGTGAGGCGTTTCGGAGCAACTCTGGATTTTGCTAATACAAAACATAGGTAAGTATTTCCATCAGCATCTGTAGAATCTGTAGGCAACAGTACCATAAAGTTTATCCGAAACAAGAAACATGCAAGCTTCGACTCATAGCTGAGCCGTCTAGATCGGAAGATTTATAACATCGTGGTATTCTTATCACTGGTACCTTTCCAATTTGTCACACCATTCCTCCCATTTCTTTCGGATGTCGAGATCTTTCACTTCTTCACTCCGGTCGAGCTTGGTTGTCCACAATTGCTGAACAATGATTTTTGCTCTGAATGTAAATGGTGATATATCTCCGAGTGGCTCGAACTGACTGGTAAGTACTCTGAGAGCATTTCGTTTGGTAAGTTGTTGGTTATCTGGAGATTTGGCTGAGTGGAATAACTCACTATGACAATTCCAATTGAGTTCTAAAACTGGTTCAGGATCTCTATCAAATTGACCAAGGGAAAGTGATCGAAACTGCTGTTTACACTGTGCGTCTTCTGGTACGTGGCCTACCACGTCTTGATGACTGCTTGCATACTTTACCATTTGAAATCCGGCTTCTTGTAGACACTCTCGGGTCTGGTCTAGATCTCTGGCTTCCGATATAGTGTTCCTACTGGCTAGTTAATTATCAACGTAGGACTCATTTAAAATGGTGTTCGGGACACATGGGTAATCCTGTCATTTGCCACCTTCTGTAGTGCAAAGGTTGCACAGCAAGAACTGCAAACAGCGTCAAATGGTAGTACCAACCACTCCATTATCCAAGCATCAATCTCGTCCTTCCACCATAGGAACCGAAACATACGGCGTTCCTCTGAAGCAAGCCCTACTGATTGAACATGACAGTTATATCGCCAGATATCCCAAAACGTCCTTGTCGAAAACGTAATAGAACCTCTAACATTGATGGACTTAATGTTGGTCCAGCAAGTAACGCATCGTTCAAATTTTGACCAGCGTATTCAAACCAACAGTTGAAGACAAGTCTGTACTTTCCACTACTGTGCATCACGGGCCACGGGATGTACAAGCCTAATTGCTGCTCCGGAGACAGTTTGTCAACAGGACCTATAACTCGCACAGAACCATTATCCTTCAATTCGGTAATATATGATTGGGCCTAAAAAAAAAGTTGTTTGTTTGCCCTCCCACCTTGAAAAAAGTAATAGAGGGGCGGGTGGAAAAAGTTTTTTTTTTTTTTTTTTTTTTTTTTTTTTCTGTAGG
>JAOTQE010067262.1:0-11654 GCA_025631205.1 Nesometra sesokonis
CCCCCCTGCCCCAAAGTCTCTCTGGATTCCTTGATTTAATCCACAACTGTAGACCTGATGGATGATTTCAAACTGCGTTTTGGTCCAAATTAAATTTAAATAGTATACAGATAAGTGTTGAGTACAATAGTAAAGAATATTCAATGTGGTGAAATATATGAAAGTTAAATAGAACATTCCATTTTTCATGGAACTAAGTATTATGTACCCCTGCTCCATTTATGGTCCAGTATTTACATTTTCAATTTTATATTTTATGGCAAGGGTTGCC
Organism: Nesometra sesokonis; assembly: GCA_025631205.1. Classification (NCBI taxonomy): domain Eukaryota; kingdom Metazoa; phylum Echinodermata; class Crinoidea; order Comatulida; family Antedonidae; genus Nesometra; species Nesometra sesokonis. The sequence continues at coordinate 272 of JAOTQE010067262.1, forward strand.
TACTATTAGTTTTTGTGTGATGGTATTATTTGATTTGTCCCTTTGAAATCTATCTTTGCAACATATTTTATTCCCTTTTCAGAAGCCATTGAATAGTATTTTTTTTTCATACATTAGTAACTTTATCATGCAATATTAATTTTTTACCCAGTCTCACAACCAATCAAATAACCAGAATGAATATACACAAGTGTTGTATAATTTTTTTTCTAATTCCTTTTTAGTGAAAACAGTGATGAATATGAAGATGTATCAAAGAACGATTATACAAGTGAACTACAGCAGTATGTTGCTTCCATCAAACCAGATATCGGATGTATGATACCGGGTAACAGACTACGATCTAATGTCACAGATGTCGGTACAGTCAATATGGGCAGGAAAGGCCTTGTTGCAAAGGAACGGATAATGGAGCAGCAGACTATTTTAGAATATCATGGAAAAGTCATGTTTAAGAAGCAGCTTCTCTCACAGAATACATTCTTTAGAGGGTTAGTTTCTCAATATTATTGAGATTTCGCAAATTTGTGTTAAATATACAGTATAAAATTTTTATTCATCATGAAGTTATCCTAAAATACTGACCAACAGTGACATATATACATATATTATAGGTGTTCAATCAAGCATTACAGCAATTTATGACATTTTCATTTTTGTATTTCATGAAAAACTTTAAAATACAGATACACAGCACACAAACAATGAGAGACACACTGTGAGGATTCAGTATTTCAGCATAAATTATGTCATCTTCAGGAATGACTCCAGATGATAATTTCAGACATAATTTATAACTAAATATTGAATCCTGACGCGATGGCAAGTATCTCATTGCTTGTGAGTGTGCACTATACTTGAAGTTGATTAGTGGATCTTTCGGATTACAGCAAACAATCAAACATACAAACATCAGAATAGCACCATATTCTTGAAATACATCTGAGTGCTAAAAGGCAGCAATACACCATTAAGTGAAGTATAACAATTAAAAGTAAAAAGTGCTTAGCAGCCATAATACATCATTTACCCCTTTTACACTGCCAAACAAAGTACAATCCCGTGATGTTTTTTGCAATTATTGCGGAATGAGTTTCTTTTTACACCAGATAAGACATTGAGGGACGAATCTGCTTTACAGTACCGGAGTCAGTTTACACTGCTAATGATCCGGTTTACGATTGTTTACAAATAATTTAAACAACGCCCCAAGACGTAGTTAAGGGATTTCCCCTTTGTCATATGTTTTTATTTTCAGTTTAAAACATAAACAAATCACTTCTAAAATTACCCATACCATGTTATAAAATATTCTACTATTAATATTTATTAGAACAGTGGTTTACAACTATACAATTTGTTTATCAAACATACTCTATTTATTACCCAACGGATGAAGATGTAAAACCATTCCAGAACTTGAAATTGGAACCGTTTACACTACTACACTAGGTTCGTCCCGGGAGCGTCCCGCAAAGGATTGAAGCTGAATGCATTCTGCTTCGCTGTCCCGGGACCGTCGCGGGACGATTCGCCCCACAATCAAATTTTTACACCGTTTACACTACAAATCATTCCCGCTATTGTAGGTCCCGCAACGCTCAATTGCGGGACGATCTCGCAATTGTATTGGCAGTGAAAAAAGGGTAATTGAACAAACAGCTAATCTCGGCATGCTGTCATCAAAATAAAAACCTTGTTATTTAAATTTCACCTAGATGAAATAACCATATTAATAATCCATTCATTATTATTAATATTACTAGACAAGTTAGTCCCTAATTTATGTCAGAAAAAAAAACTTCTATGAAAAATTGTAAATTATTAATATTTTTTCTTTTTTTTCCACTATAGTGCCTTTTATCGGTATATACTGTTTTATTCACACTTTGGTAATGTTGATATTTGTGTTGATGCAAGAGTTTATGGTAACAAAGCCAGATACGTACGCAGGTCATGCACTCCCAATTCACAGGTAACTAACTATAACATGACAATCTTTGAAGGATTTAATTGTGTTTCAAATATTAATGTTCTTCTAAGTATTCACTAATAAGTCAAGGAAACAAGGGGCAGATTGATATAAGAGGGTAACGTTAAGGCCATCTATGAAATGTAATGAAATGAAATGTAATGTCTAAGAACAATTATTATGATATTGAATTTTCAGCGAATTAGAATTTAAGATCAGCAATAAGCCTATTTTACCAGTTTTGATGTTTAAATGTTGTAACGCTTTGAATATTATTATTTTTGTCTATGTCAATATCTTCTATTAGAATGTGATTGTATTTATATATTTTTCTGTACCACTTCTGTTAAACTTCAATTTGATTTGTATTATTTTACTATAACATGAAGGAAGTTGCAATAAAGTTCATCGTAATTGTGACCTCATGCATTGTTTTCAATTATAGACCATTGCTATACCATTGTCTTAGGAATTAGCAGTCTTAAAGATTAAAGCCTATTCATAGCAGGCTTTAAATGGTCTTAAATCAATTTCAACATGGTGTTAGCTTTATTTGAACTTTGACCTTGAACTTGCTGTTTTAATACATTCTTATAAACAACTGTTAACGTATAACGTTTTCGTAAAAAATCAAATGTGATGTCGCACAAAATTTACCTAAAATTGCGCTCTCAAATACTGTTAGTATGGCATGTTCAATATTCAAGACAGTCTTAGGAAAGACTATTTTATAGCACTGGTCTAACTGGTCGTTACATAGTATAAAGTTATATGTAATTTTATAGAGCTATTTTTTAGCTTTAAAATGAGACCAGACTCGATTCCATGGGTTTTATACTTACTGAGATATGGTTACTTAAATGCGTGAGGTGACATAGACAGGATAATTTTGATATTTTTTGGTCTTTTTCAAGTGGCAATCTTGTTATAACATTACCACTGCTGTTAATATTTTCTTATGGTATTTATTTTAAATAGTATGATTTCATACAGTAAACTTTTGCTGTCGACTTGTGGTCTATTACAACAGTAAAAGGTTCTTTCCACAGCAATTGCTGTCAGTGCTGCGGGGAAATTCGAACCCTGTAGTTTATTAATTAATATATTTTTTTTTAAAACTTTTTATAGGTTCTACATACAACAGAAGGTGATCTTATTAGGTTCTATTTAGTGTCCAATAAAGAAATATCAAAAGATTCAGAAATAACAATAGAATTTGATTTCAACCACAAAGAATGGTAAGTTAACTACATAAACGATTAATAGACAGTAATAAAAATAATACAGACATTACAACAGGGAGTACATAAGCCAAAGTCTTACCCCTCCATTAGTACTGTAGACCTACTGCGTTTATTAAGGCCAACAATGAACGCACAATGCGTCTAACAATAAGTATTAATCCATACACAAATTGCAATTTAGTTGTTCATGTTGCAGGGAAAGTAGACATTTTACCATCATTTTACTATATCCTCTGCTGTTTGTAGTCCAAAGATCAAAGAAGATGTAAAATACATGTTGTATATATTTAAGCATATTGTAAATAATGTTACAGTGCATACATGAACAGTGAGAGTTACTGTAGTGTAATGAACAATAAAACAATGATACAAGGATATTAGACAGTAATAAAGAAATGCAGACAGTACAACAGGGAGGAATTTTGTCTAATATGCCATTCATTGTGTGCCGTGTTTCTGCAGGAATTTTTGTATTATCTGATAAATCATCCAGTCATAACTTTCTAAAACACAACTGAGCAAGCTCAATGTAGACCATGCTTTGTTTCTTCCTAAGCAGACCACTTCTGGTGATTTTCTGTTCATCGTATGGCACTTTTATCAAATAATTCTTATTTTTTTCCTGTGGAAATAAGGCTTTAAATTCAAATCAACTCAAAATATTTTTAGTGTCCATTTTAAATCTCTCCCTACCACAAGTCCTGTTGTGATCATGCACAGTAAACCAGAATTTTACTGACTTCTTTTTTGCAGTAATTTCCCTGTAGAGTGTGCCTGTGGCAAGAAGAGCTGCACCATCAAGAAATACCATAAGCATCGCCATGACAGCGAAGGCAAAAGAAAAAACCAAAAAAATAACCACATTAAAAAGGAGGACTCCAACTCATGTGGCACCCAGTCTGCTCCAGTATCAGCACGCCGAAGGACGGTCTCGCCCCTCAGGGTATCGCTGTCCAATCAACTTGTTCAGGTATGATGTTAAATGATAAATCATGCTGCTATCAAAATGTCTGCCGTCTACCTCTCATTTATTTACTAACATTATTTTAAGAGGGTGGTCCATCCAGCCAAAGCTGGTCATTATGGACCCTCAGCATAAACTAAACATAAAATAAATATAAATTTATATAAACAATTTTTTTTTAAATGAAGAAAATATATATACTACGCTCACTCTAGGATCCATTTTTTATTACCCAAAATGGCTGATTGCCAGTTTTTAGCTAAATTATAAATCTTTAGCCTAATTTTTAAAAACCGATAAAAATTAATGCAAAATTCACCAATTTCGTTTAGCCAATTTTGTGAAAAAGTTTATTATTATTTTATCAAAATGAGAATCCCAGTAGCCATTGGGACTTGGCGAATGGTTAGAATGAGCATAGATATAAACAATATGCCTAAAAAATACATAAATAAGACAAACATGAAAATAAAGCCATTGGAATTAAACCATTGAGAGATAAAGATACTGTTTTAGTGAATATTTAAAGATAGGTAGTAAGATGGAGCATTGTGGATATCTAATGGAAGTGAATTAAAGGAGTGGGAATTATGAGCCTCGATTTTACAAACACTTTTCAACTACAGAATTCCACAAACATAATGGCTGATTGCATAATCTTGAAAGAGAATAATCTACTGTCTGTTGTTTCTGAAATACTCATTTATAAAGTTATTTGACAGTTGTCAGCCAAAACATTGGCTGCTTACATAACAGTAAATAATTCAATATTAATATTACATTTATTTTTGTACTTTTTTCACCAAGTTCATTTAAAAAGAATCACTTACATAGAAGAATCTGTTGGAATTTTAAAAAAAAACCAGTTTTTATCTTCATTTTGTAGCCACACACTACATTTAGTTATAAAAGATGCCTTACGGCACCATATTAACAGATATGTTTTGGTGAAACAACCATCATTCATGAACAAATCTCACATAGCTAGCATTCTAAGCCTGATAATAAGACTTGATTTAGAAAGCATGACATGTTCTCATCCGTTTAGTTGCCTGAAAACACACTGTTTGATTCGATACAAATAATAAAAATAAAACTAACAAGGTTCTGACTATTGTATCACATGAAGATAGAAACAAATTGTCTTCTTTTAAAGTAGTTGACGTTGGCTATTTATTCATGTTAACAATATGCTTCAACAGCATTATTATTTCACAGTCCTCTGTTAAGTATATGTTAAATTGTTGCCATAGAAATATATATAGTTTCCATAGTAACATATTAATAAAGTGCTTTGCAATTACCGATGCATGCAGTATTATAGCACCAAATTGATTTGTAATTTTCCATTGAAACAACGACATGTGGTTTACATTGTTCCAACTCATTATATTACCAAGAGAAAAATCAATAAAATTTATTGATGTAAAATTTTTTACCGCTAACAAAATAGGTATTGTTATATTACACTCTAGCTAGAAAAAAATTTCCAAGAACAAATTTTCATCACATGTGTAATGTCACTCCTTTTGGCTTTTTGAACTACAAAGGTATTGTGCATGATACAGTTACACTTGCCTTGGTCGAATCTAAAGTGACTTTGCAAAAAAAATAAAATTGGCAAAATTATTGTTTAATGGAAAACACTCCAGAATGGCATGACAAAATAAATTTGACTTAGAAATAATTTGACTTAGGCAAGTTTAACTTTATAATTATTGTAAAACATAAAATAAAACCTGACATCAGTCTAAACTAGACTTTCCTAAATTCATGAAAGAAACTAAATAAAACGGACAGTCCAATCTTTAATTGATTTTCTCTTAATCTGTCTATTATTTCCAGTCGATGTCAAATTTGCAACATAACAAACACATTGAGACGTTCTCCATACACGCATTACAACATACATATATTAATGTAGACATTTAAACTTATAGTAACTTTTAAGAGAGTTGAAATTATGTCCACTATGCTATTGTTTAGTCAATAATGCAGTCAACTGTACAAAAGCAGACAACCTGAAATATAAGTCTTAATGTTATCTGGAAGATCTTTTTTGGTTTTCCAGATACTTCAGTTAAAGCCTGTTTTTTCAATCGATCATAAATCCTAAAAACAATTTTTTTACGGCATTTTCGATTCCTGAAAAGTGGCGATTTTCACAACAAAATTGAGAGGAAAAAGTATTGCCTTTGACTTTGATCTCTACATTAAAAAAGTTAACTATTTGAATTCAACATCAGCGATTTTTTTTAATGAATGTGGGGCGATTTTTGGCAGTTGTAACTTGTTTCAAAATATAAAATATGCAATTATCTAACTAATATATAAAAATTGTACTTGGAACATTTTCAAATTTGTTTATGGCAATTTTACTTTGTCGTAAAGGCTTACAAATTGCACATTTTACACAGTATAGTAAATGGTGGAAATTTAGAGGTCGAGTGTGATTTTAATTTTACCATTAATTTTTAAACTTTTATTCATATTCAAAATATTGCCATTTTCAAAATAGCAATCAACAGAAAATAGGCTTTAGAGAGTCGAGCTTACAATTTTACACTTGCAGAGATCAAATTTTACCAAAACACCAAGGCCATTTCAATTGGCCTTGGTGCCTTAAAAAATTGAGAATCATTAAGGCTGCTTTAGCCTTGGTGCTCCTTATTCTCAGTAATACATGAGAATATAATATGTACAAAATAGCCTTTGGTGCCCTGTTTATGCTGGTCATACCCTTCAGAATTTGGCCAAAAATGGCCTTGCTCCTTCAAAGCCCAAATTCTAGGCCTGCACTCGGCTTCAATGTTTTTGGGAGACATTCAGTTTTGTGGGATATATGCTTTTCTGGGTAGTTATTTTGTTGATATATTTTATTAAAAATGGTAGTACAATGTGTCGAAAAAGAATCACCTTGTATTAGTAGTACTCTAAATGATACCCTATTTTTCACAATCCTTAGAATTCGATAATTGAAGATGTGACCCCAGCAAAGATGACAGAGGATGAGATGCAGACAGAGGTTGACGTGGAAACGGAAGAAAACCAACCAGAGACGAACCGTAAGCTCACGAGAGAGGAACGTAAAATGGAGGCAATCATGAAAGCATTTGAGAAGATGGAAAAGACACAGAAAAGGCGACAACAAGCATTGGACAGGTTGGCAGTCGCGAAGGATAATGAAAGCCATCAAACAAAAAATAAGGTGTCAGAAGATGAAACAGCAGCTGATGTGAATCAACTCATTCAGGTATGTTGTAGAGTCTATATGGGGAATCTACTAAACATCCTTTTTTCGATAACATTAAATTCAAAATGATGCAACAAGGAGAATAAAGTTTGCTGGCCACTGCCGAAGACACCAGGAGCTACCGGCCAGTAAATTAATTAACCAACGCACAGGTACCATTCATGAGCGTATCCGAACAACTACCCTCCAGACACCTACTCCCCAAACAATTACCCTCTGGACATTTACCCCTGGACATTTACCCCCCTAGGATGACTACCCTCTCAGATAACTAGCACCCAGGACAAGTACCCCTGGACAATTACCCCCCTAGGATGACTACCCCACCAGCGGGTTAGGGTATTGTTCTAGTGGGGTAATTGTCTGGGGTAGTTGTCCTAGGAGGGTAGTTGTCTGGGGGTAGTTGTCCTAGCGGGTGGTTGTCCAGGGGTAATTGTCCGGCGGTTATTGTCTGGGGGGTAGTTGTCCTAGTTTCTTCACGAGGATGCCCCTCAAAAACACATGTGGACATCTTGAAACAGAATTTGGGAATAGAAAGTACAGTGGAACGTGCTTGTTGAAGGGAGAATCGTGAAAGTGTGTGTCAAGTCTGACTAGCCTTTATAGACCATTAGAAAATTGAAAATAATTTAATGCATTTAGATACTGATATCATGTAACTCAATTTTGCTTTCAATACTGTACAGTACAGTGTACTACTGTAGATTTGAATTTGTTTTTTTTACATTAGTAGATTAATGACACGACCTCATGGAAGACTATCCATTTGTAAAAAAGATTGAAATGAACACCGTGAATAAATAAAATCATTATTATTATTATTATAACTGGTGACAACGTTGGAAGGCTCTGATAGTAATGATGGTGATGATGATGTCATTGGTACGGCAATATCTCTATTAATCACACTCCTGTGTCATTTTTATAAATATGCTAAATGATATAAATCACTGCATTCACACTTGAACTTCTACACAAAAATGGCAAGCCTCGAGTATGAACTCCCAACTTCTCAATTGGAAGTCCAAATCCTCCATCAAAGGTTTCCACGTTGCCTTCTACTTTCTCTTTAAGTTCAGTTATTTCATGAATTTTTTACCCATACTTTATTTCATTTTGGAGTTCATGGAGGAATCCAAACGGCAATATATTTGAATAGGTGGTATATTTTTAGGCCTAAACCTTTTTTTTTCAGGTCGAAAATTCAAATGATGAGGCATCAAGCACTAGTATACCACAAGCGACAGAAACTCAGGCTAATCCCGTTAGCAAACCTGCAGTTGTTAAAAGGTAATATTTAAATTTTATTCGTGTACCATCCAACAGCGAGTTTTCCCGTCCACTTCAGAATGATATCTACGGCATGCTTCCTAAACCAAGTCTCATTATGAGGCTTAGGGAGTGGCGTTGTTAAGTCGTGTAAAAAAAAAAACAGTATTCGACCAGGTTCAAACCCAGGACCTCAGGATTGGAAGACCAGCATGCTAGCCACCAAGCTACAGCACCACTCCAAATTTCATACCAAAATGGGAAAACAAATTTAGAAATAAAAACTTGTAAATTTTTAATTTACATTAAATAAATCAACTTAAACGTTTTGGAGTGGCATTGTAGCTTGGTGCTTGCCTTCCAATCTCAAGGTTCTTGCTGCATACAAGGTTCTTCCCCACAGCCTAACAATGCCCCTCCCTTATGATAAGGCTTGGTTTAAAAAACATGACGTTCCTGCCCTGTAAGTGGCGAGTAAACTTGCTTCTCTCAAATTGTGCACAAGGGTAAAAACCTCATCGCCTGTTTGAACCAGCTCTCACCTGGTTCTGTTGGTGGAGTCTTGGGTAAGGACTATTAACTGGCCTAGTTTTTAAGTTTTCACTCAAAAAAATGTCATTACAACCTGCTACTGACTGCATGATATGACCCTTTTAGAAGTACAAAGTCATCGAAGTGTAACACCTAATCCTCTACAAGGAGCTATATAAATAAGTGTAGACATAGAACATAGAAATTTAGAATGTTTTTACCTGTATTTCTGCGCAAATATTCGTTGAGTACCATTTTCTTTACTGATAATTAATGCAACAAACTAATTTTTATTTTTTATAGGAGAAAGAAAAGATATAATAGTACACCAAGGAGGTATGTACATGTTGTCTTTTTTTTACTTAGTTTCCATGCAAGATTGATTTTGATAGTGTACATTGAATAAAAATGCTATATTATAGACATCATTATACACATTTTTTATCTAATATATAAATTAACTTGTTATTAAATCTAACATATTTAACAGTAATGAAAATAAACATAAGACAACAAATAATGTTTGCGTTACATGCCCAACTGACCAAAATAAAGGTTCACGTTCTTTTAGTTTTTTTTATGTACCATTATCTAAAATGGTAAGTTATTCCAAAAGTTTTAAAATGTGCATAAAGTTATTCCAAAATTGAGCGATAGGAATTTAAAAATTTTAGTTTACAGAAATAGAGTAACAATGCTTACTACAAAAAAATTCTGACACCTGAAATTCTGTTCTTATTTAAAGCATTTTATTTTAAATTCCTTTCAAGTATATTATACTATTTTACTATATATTGCTTTATCCCACATAGGAGAACCAGAAACAACAGTGCTGCATCAACCATCAGTGTAGAGATGAAGCCACTTGAGCAATCGTTGTCCAGCGTGTCCACTACACCGGTCACTGCCAATGCACCGCCATTCTTTGCAAGCATCAGTAGTCCGGCCAGGACACTGAATGTTCCAATGCATAATAACAATAACAATGATAGGCTATTACCACTGGTTTCACCTGTCACCTGTAACAGCAAACATTTCAAGTTTCCAAAGACAAAAAAGGTATTTGAAATAGGTTGATATATCTTATGTATGATTTGACCTCTAAATTTGACCCAAAAAAAACCCCAAGAATGTGACAACATAATAGATTCCAAAATGGCATTTATTAATTGCCAGGGGCAGATGCAGATTTTGGTAATGGGGGTGGGGGTGTAGAGAGTAAAAGTTGTATGGGTTATCCAGGGGCATGCACCCCAGGGAAATTGTGGTCTTTAGATGGCCGGAAATGACCTCAGGTGCGTGTGCGTGCCTACAAGTCTGTAATCCGGAAGATTCCCAAGAGGTTTTCTACATCCTGTGACGTCAACACCAAGCAGTCACCGATCAACAACGTTTTGCCGCCAGACCATCAGTTGGCCTGATGATGTGTCTTGTATAAGACACGATACTGTTGCCTACATCAAATAAATAGTAAGTCCAGTTGATTAGCTTCAATGTATGTAAACGCATGTATGACATTGCTTTTAATTGATCTTATTTACAGTTGTTTTTAAATGAGTGGTTAAATGAGAAAGCTCAGGAAGCCTGTGTTGATAATCCTCTGTCAATATCAACTGATCTTGTTGATTTTGCCGACTCAGCCTCTCCGAACTCCTATGCTCATTCCCTAGCAAGATCTAACAGTCTGTCAGCACTTGCAGGGAAGTCTGGTCTAGAAGCAAGTTTAGGATCAGCAAAGAAGGTATTACATTTGTTTTTTGATGTACTTGATTGTTTTTAAGATTTAATATCATGTTAGGATGCTAACTAACTAATAAATTTGAGAGAAGAACAGAACGATTTGCTAACAGTCCCTATGCGCTACTGGAATTCTCATTTGGCTAAAATAAAAATGAACTCTTTCGCCAAATTGGCTAAAGAAATATTCCCCAAAAAATGTCCATATTGCAGGCATTTTTATCAGTTTTTATTGCTTTCAAAAATTTTGCTAAATAATTTACAATTTGGCTAAAAAAATAGACAACCTTTAGCCAGCTTGACTAAGAAAAAATTTGCCCTAGAGTGAGCATAAAGTCCCGTGCTGGTTCTATATTGATCTTCTTAACGCCTTACTTTCATTTACGACAGTGCGCCACCCTCCAATGCGCTCA